>JAFFST010047159.1:98054-131149 GCA_022414735.1 Noturus placidus | reverse complement strand
GTAAATTGATCATATGTAAACTGTTATCGGGGTAAAAAAAAAATGTTGATTCTGTATTGATATATCTTGTTGTACTCTGAAAAGTGTATGAGAATCAATAAAAATTGTTATAAAGAAAAAAAGAAAAAAAACCCTCAACTAGTCTTCCAAATGCCATAAATGTTTGATACTTTTTTTCTTCACTTTTCTGGCCACAAGCTTCAGAATATTGATGGTTTCAATCTCACTGTCTGTTCTCACTTCCACCAATTTGCATTACAAAAAAAAACATGACAACAAAACTTTAACACAGTGACACAATGAGTTCTTCCAAGCAAGATCTATTCACTGGATTAAAAAAAATACAAACAAACATGTTATGACATCTTTAAAATTTATTTAACAACATGAACGCTTGTCCCGGACAAGTGAATTTTTGGACTTAAGCAATTGTTTGTTTATTTATTTATTTATTTATTTATTTATTTATTGTTATTGACAATTTCAGGCTACTTTTCAGGTCGGGCAAGTAAAATTCTCTTTCACTTGCTCGACCTGAAAAGTAGCCTGAAAATGTCAATAACAACAAATAAATAATAAATAAATAAAAACTGCCTTTATTTGTGATAAAGCCTTTGTGATACAGTCAGTTATAACCATGCTCTCGTTCTTCTGATGCTGAAAATAATCTAGAGTGTGTAGGTTGCCGCATACGATAGAAACCAGGAAAGTACAGGTTTAAACAAACAGTTGCTTAGAAACAAGCTTGACCAATCAGAGTTCGAGTCGAGTTTACCTCGGGCAACAGCAGTGAAGTGCATCTTTTTTACTTTCTTAAAAAAAATGTCTCTCAAATCTCCACAACCCGGTCAAGTGCCTGGTAAAGCATCAAAAAACCAACAAAAAAAAAAGGACCACGGAATCTAACACAGGTTATGAAAATAAACGGGAGAGGAATTTCCACAGAAACAGGAAGTCAGGGCGGGACATATCAAGTGGCTCCTGGCATTTTTATATAGCCAATAGCATTTAGCTTACCTCACAGCCTGGGCTAATACTTAAAAGTTAGTACCATGGATTATTATAATGTTTGGGGCGGGACACTTCAGATTCTAGAGAGCATTTGATTGGACAGAAAATCTGATGAGAGGCTGAACTGCAGAATGATGGCATCAAAATTGTTGATCCGTATTGGTGGAAGAGTGAGACAGGCTGTAAATTTTTAACGCATGCATCTTCTAAATGCGAGTTTTGTTACTGTTTTGGAGTGCTTGGAGATAACCTTAAGGCAAACATATTCATACTAAAAGCCCCAAAACTTCAATTTTAATTTTTATAATAATTGCTATTATAAAATAAGAATTCACAGCTTTTAATGAGTGGCTATTTGGTAACGTACATGCCACATGAATGTGAGAAATTTCCTTTGCCTTTCCAGGATTTACTGCCTGTAAATGCTATTTAATAGCATCAGTTACACATCGTTCCATCTCTTCAATCAGGACACTGATGGGTGTGTATGAGAAAGCTTGTAGATATTACAATTGAGACAGACATACCGGCAGCTCAGAAGGCTCTGGCAGGAACTCGGCATCCTCTCCAAAAATAAAGTCAGGAGGCAGCTCGGGGTCTCTGGCATTAAAGATGATGTCCCCTGGGGAAAATAAAAAAAATAGCATAAAAGCCGTCCATCAGAAAACGAGCCAACTGATGTAACCATGAGGCCCTAGCACAAACACTGCGAAACTTTAACAAGACTCTATAAAACTAATTAATAAGATATTAAATTAATACGATCAAATCATAAAAACACTTCCTACTCTCTACACCACAGTGCTGTCAAATTCTCAATCCTGATTGGTCAGGTGGTCATTTTCATCTATTTGCATCTATGACAAGCTGTAATTCAAATCTCAGGTTTATATTAATACACTCGTTCTAATATATTACCGTTTCTATAGTAACGAGTTATTGACAGGAACTTGTGTAATGGACGGACATAACCTAAGACTAATAAAAATAATCATAAAAATGATGACGATTTCTGTAAGGAAACATTTACGGAAGGAGTCTCCAGTGTGAGTGTTCTTCCATGGGTCTGTCCATGAATCTTCACGACAGATGACTATTTACAGCTGCTATAAAGTAAGTGTTAACAGGAAATAACTTGTTCCATAGCATTAATACAACTATAAACTGATAAAAAGTACAATGTGTCATTCTTATAACAGTTTTTATTTTTTTAGTTCAATTTCTGGCAAATCGCTGTTATATAAGAGTAATAAAAGATTTTGCGACATGATGTTATTAGAAAACTCTATCTGTGGGCTGGGAACGTCACACCAGCCTATTGTTGATTGTTTTCCTAGAATAACATGGTCCATTGTGTTTTATTCCTTACTGACATCATGTGACACAGACACATGGAGTCCTACAGCAGTTCATCTGTATGAAGTGTGAACGTGGGAGGGTAATTATAGACCACAAATGACACATGAATATAGGTGCCACCATGGATTCACACATTCCTTTTACACTTGGGCATGTTATGCCATGCTTATACTGTTTCACACTTACAGTTTACAGTTACACCTAGATTAAAGACTGCAAAGATTAAACAGCACGATGGTGATTTGCGAACAAAGCCGGAAAATTGATAAAATTGTCAAATCTACGTACGTCAGTGTCACACAATAGAGTTTACGGCTTCAGTCACTTTCATATTGATTTATAACATCCGTCATTTATTACATTCACTAATGCTCTTGTGGTTGAATATACAAACCCCAACAGCCATGCTCCAAAATCTAATGGCAGCAAAATGAGAATTTACTTTGAAAAAGGATGTTCAATAAGCCCATATGAGTCTGATGGTAAGGTGTCCACAAAATTTTATCCGAATAGTGTATATTTCTATGATATAACTCCACTTAACGTGTTTCATTTCCTTCCTAATACTTGATTATGCTTCTCCTTGTCTTCATAACAGCGGCAATCATATCAGGCAAGGACGTCACCAGTGTCGTAAGGGCTACGTTTCAGCATTTCAGTATTTCACCTGCTTTCTCAAATAATTCTACAAGATTTACTGAGAGATTGAGGTTTTGAAGGCCAGTCAGTGTCCCAGTATTCCATCAGACTCATCAAATAAGTAACATAGCCTTGGTTCTAAACATTAACAGTTGTCATACTTGTTCACCAGGAGTTTGAAGCGTGCAGAAAAGATTGTGGTCGACCCCTCTCACCCCGGACATTGTATATTTGAGTCACTCCCATCTGGTAGGAGGCTGAGGGCCATCAGGACCAAAACCTCACGCCACAGGAATAGTTTCTTCCCGTCCGCCACTAGCCTTATTAATAAGGCCCGGAATCTACTCGAACTCAGTCCACATTCCAGTCACTAACTTTCATGCCACTGTTCCTTCTTTTCCAAGTCTATTTATGTCTATATTATTTTGTTATTATACATACTGTGTACATACTATTCCATTTCTTCATTTAGTCTATTTATGCCTATCTTATTTTGTAATTTATACATACTGTGTAGATATTATTCCATTTAGTAAATGTGTGACGTGCACCAACAACACCACAACAAATTCCTTGTATGTGCTAAAAACTGTACTTGGCAATTAAACCCTTTTCTGATTCTGATACGGGAGTGTCAATGTTAGGTTCTGCTTGGATTTGAAGAACAGAATAACAAAAATCTATTTTTATGCTTCGTTAGATTTGTCCAGGCTACTTATCTTGTGCAATAAAGTGGAATTTTTTTGCGTGGAGACTTGAGATTCTTTTACCATGTTCTGGTGAGTCAGGACAGAAAACCACAGCATTGGTTCATAGATGGCTGCCATTCTTAAATCCACCTTTAATCACTATACAATTAAAAAAATTACAACATGCCCCAATGAAAGCGCTCTTACAAGCTGTGGCTTAACGTTTCTACTTCTACAAATATGTGGTGTTTATCTTTTTTCCTTTTTTTTTTCTTTTTTAAACACACCACAGACAAGAAAATGTGAGCAAATCAAACACAAGGCAGTACTTTTCCATAGAAGGAGTTGGAGGAAAATAACAAGCTGATTTTCATCATAAATCGGTCACATTGGTTAGAGGAAATACCTGTAATACATTCTTCCCAGATGTCTATGATGATAATGCCTCGTCATTAAGCCATCAGTGTTAGAGGATCATGAAACACCCCTGGAGCTAAAGCTTTTGGGCAGTAAATCAATAAAGGGGCTTGAGGTGCGGAACACTGTGTTCAGTGCCACACTTTTGCATGCAAACAGCAGGCTGCTCACTTTTAATGCCTGACTTCAGAGCAAAAACTATTCACATTTCCTCCTTAAACTTTCTACAAAAAAAACAAAATCACAGCAATCATCACAGCCATCTCTTGCACTATTATAGGTCATCTGAGGTCTACTAGATGTTATGTAATGTATTTATGCGCAAAAAAAAAAAAGGTTTAACGACAATGCGGCACATTTAAAGGAAAATCCACCTTGAACAACTTGTATACTAATATTTATATTTATCATGTAATCTTCACTGAAGTCCAACATTTATTTTGGGATGAAAAATTCTGAGGTTGTTTTTTTTTTTTTTGCCTAATTTGATATGGTTACCCACAATGCCGTTCAACTGCCTGCTGATAGTGGAACAAGTGGGACTTGCTTCCCTTGCTTTAGCACTACTTAAAAAGAGTGATTCAGCGAGGCTTTAATCCTTTAGTGCTTTAGTCTGTCCAGGTCTCTTACCTCCTCATTTCTACACTCAAACAGATCAGCTTCCAAAGCTTCCACTTTCATGCTAATCCTGCAATCAACTGAGTCCAACGTTCACCACTTCTACGTTGGAATTCTAATTAACATGATGTTGCTGGAAAATGCAAATTAAGAAAAGAAGCTCTTGCTCTTTTGTTTTTAGGAGCTAACAGAGAAACCTTTTGAATTTAAATTAAAGGAGGAAACCCCTGAAGCATGGGGAGAACATGCAAACTCTGTGTACCCCCGAATCATCCACAGAGGTGCGAGGCAAATGGCGCAATGGATTTTTATCCAAAGCGCTTTACACCGTGTCTCATTCACCCATTCACACACAAATGGTAGCGGAGCTGCCATGCAAGGTTGGCTAGCTTGCCATCAGGGACAACTTAGGATTCAGTGTCTTGCTCAAAGACACTTCGGCATGTGGCGTCATCCGGGCCAGGATTCGAACTGCCAACCCTACTCTACCGGACAACCCGCTCAATAACTTTTAAAAACTTTACAATTGATGCAGGATACAACTGAGCTGAAGATTAAGCATCTGGCTCAAGGACCCAACCATGGCAGTTTGGTGGTGCAAGGATTTGAACCCCAAATCTTCTACCACGCATAACAAAGTTTTAACCATTAAACCACAACAGTTGGACAACAGGCTTGCATAGATGCAATGCAATCCTTTAGTGTGAGTTCATTCAGTGGTAGAAGTGGTTGAACCATTGCAAGCTAGTTCAGCTAATTGTGGTGGTTCAGTGGTTTAGGCTTTAAGTTACTGATGAGAAGATCATAGGTTCAAGTTCTAACCCAGCACCGCCAAACTGCCATGGTTTGGTCCTTAAGCAAGACCCTTAACCTCGTATCAGTTGTGTCCAGATGTAAGTCTCAGTCTTTTAAAAAGCATAAGCATGCTGGACACAAATGTCCGGACAAGTCATGAACCCAAGAAAATCTTGGACTTGAGTCATCTAGGAGTTGTTGACCACTAGTTGTTGTGAAATACAAAGCAGGAAACCATTCCCAAACTGACTTTAGTTATTTACTAGCAACATGAAAAGACATCCAAGACCATATAGATAATTGCATGATTAGAAATGCTGTTTAAGCACAGGTTGCAATAATTTCTAAACCTAAGCAATACTTACAACTTCATCTACATAGGCTCCTGAAAATGGCTGAGCCACCTATGAGCTTTGTGAATGAGCATTTCTCAAAAAGCACATGCTTGCCAGAAGGACGACCAGTAAAGTGCTTCATGACTGCATCACACACGAGCCCTCTTGCGCTTATTTCCTTTTTTTATTATTTTTTTTATGAAATAAGAGCCAAAAAGTTTGATGAGGAAAGGAAGTACAATAAAGTGTGTTGGAGTAGAGCCGAACTAATACCCTGTATGTGTCATGTCTCTCTTTCCCCAGGTCTTTACCGGACAGCTTTACACATTCTTACTCCTCACAGTTAATGAGCAGGGACAGTCCTACAGCTTGTTACATGTTTACTGAAAACTGACTAAGAAATCCACATATTATAATTATACGAATGTTGCGGTATCACTCATTGCTAAGACGTCGGTGATGAAATGGGGGAAAAAAGTTCTTTGAGCAACGTGAATGAATCACAGCATGTTTCAAATTAAGACAGTGGCAAAATTAAGACAATAAGACAAAAAATAATACAAATTAAGACTAATCAGTTTCAGGAGTGAGAATTTGTGACTACGTTTTGTTTCTTAATTTCTATGCTTTTAATTCACTGTAAAGCATTTTAACGTATGAAAGTTTCTTTATAAATAAAGGTTATTATTATTATTAACGAAAGTATTCATTTCAGAAACCAGTGAGTAGAAGTTATGATCTGCAACACCTTTACAGAACAGAACTGAGACAACAAGTAAAAGGGCATAGTGTGTATAAATTCATAATTATTTCAAATTAATATTTAATACATGAATAAAACTTAAAGTAGACTCCATTCTAACAGGGATTTAGCTTGATAGTATTCTTAGACCCTTATTTTGTACTAGCATGGGGGAATGTTTTTAACTCATTGTTGACCATTTGTTAAAATAGTTCATGTGTGTTGGTAAGATGGGTCATTGACTATTTTTACATGGACAGCAATAATCTAATAATTGGCCTTATTCTGAATAAGACAATATTGTGATTAAGGTGTTTACATGAGTCGCTTTTAGAATACTCCTTTCATGCTCCTGCTTTACATGTTATAGAACATAGATAGATTAACTACACACGTCATTGCATCCCCGCGCCACACCGTCCGACGTCCCTTCAGAATTTCAAGTATCGACATACAGTTAGTCTTCGCTATGGAACCGTATACAGTTTTGGGTGTTTTTATTTTTTATTTTCACGAAAGCTTCAAGTGCGGTTAATTATTTGTCATGCTGTACGTGCTAATAGATGACTGCTTGAAGCCATGGGCTGCATCCCAAACCGCGCACTGACTGTCTATATAGTAGCTGAAATACATGTATTTCTCCTAATATACAGTAGGGAAGTACGTGGTTTCGGACGCAGCTGTGCTCTCTTGTTTCCCGGTAAACGGTTGAACACTGCCGGGTGTTTAGGTGTCCAGTGACATTATGCTGTGAAAACTCACACGACGTTAATAATGAGATTACGGTGCTTACATGTCTGTAATGCACTTTGACAATGTGACTAAAACAGGAATACTCCATTCGCCTTAATTTGTGTTTACTTCGAGTATGACTTTAGTCAGATTAAGGTAATCAATAATCTTGCTTTACATGTTAGTTTCTTAATCAGAGTATTGTCTTAATCGGGTTAATATCAGATTATTGTTTTCCATGTAAACGTACTGACTGTCAGTGAACACATCAAGGTCAGATCTGATAGTGCTCACAGATACAGACCTGCTTCTCTCTTATCTCTCCAATGCTCCATTTACTTCTTCTCTGTACACAAGCTGGCCTCTCCATCATAAGAGTGAGCTGGTGAATCTGAAAATTCTGAAAATATTCTTCTTAAAGCGTGCAATAAACGTCAGGGTCTGGTCGATCAAAACCTCTCAAGTCTCCCAATTAATGACTCGTTATTGCCCAATATCTTACAACTTGGTGCCGTGACCTATATTGCTCACTATCACCTCTCTGGTGAGTTACGCCATTATTTCTGAGCCAAGAGAAAAGTTGGCAGGGTTCCTTTCCTGAAAAGATAGGAGCTAAAACGCTGCGAATGTAAATGGAAATGATAAAGCCATGATCAAATCTCACCAGACGTTTTACATCACACACCATTAATAATACACACTTGGCATAAACAAAATGGAAGCTTGCTAGTATCCCAGAACACTTTCCTCTAGGCTGGCACTGTGTGCCAATCCGCTTGTTTCATGTATCCAACTGGCTATGTATAAACTCAGCCTCAATGGAAATTATTATCTAAAGCAATTTCAGCCAAATTTAGTTTGAAATATATATATAAAAAAAGTAGCTTTATTCTTAGAGAAAGTGTTTGATAGGGTGGACGTCACTATTTAAGCGCCTTCTGAACACTTGAATCAACTCTATCGGTGCAGGTTTGCTTTCATAGCAGTCTATAACCACTACTGCTTTATTAAACTTGCTATGCATACACAATGGCAAAACGCAATTTTATAAGTATTTGTCATCTTATGACCCTCTAATTAAGGTGATTTTTAATAGCTTGTGACATGCAAGCAATCACTTTGGGTGGTTCTGGTTGATCAACACTATATGGCAAAATGTATGAAGACACCTGGCCATCACATGGTGGGTAAAAAAAACTGTCACCACATGTTTGAAGTCTAGGATGTCTTTGTGTGCCTTAACTGGAACTAAGTAGCCCAAACATGTTCTAGCATGGCAATGCCCCTGTGCACAAAGTGAACCCCATGGTGCGTAAGAACACAAGCAGCCTGCCCAGAGCCCTGACCTCAACCCGACTGAACACCTTTAAGGATGAACTAAAACTCTGACTGTGTGCCATGCGTTCATGCCCAACTTCCCTCATCTGAAGAAGCACAAAACCCCATAGCCTCAGTACAAAATCTAATCCAAAGCCTTCCGAAAAGAATGGAAGCTGGTATAGCAGCTAAGGAGAGGAGGAGGAATGGAATGTTGAACGACAGATCAGGCACTGTGACACTCATATTTGGACCAAATAGTGTATTATATGGTTATAAAGAGCTACATCTACATGCAGCAGGACTGGGGTACAAATACTTTTGCACCTCCAAAAATAAAAAAAAATAAAAAACCCAAGTACTTTTACCACCAGTGTCCAAAATCCCAAACCACAAATAGACGGACAGAATTACCAACCAACCAATAATCACCTAGACACACTTAAGTGAGACCTGAACACCACCAATGACACCAAAGAGGCGCAACAAAGCCTCTACTTCCTCAGAAGACTGAAGATGTGTAGAGATGTAGCTGATACAACTGACAACTACCAAGCATCTAAAGACACTACTCAAAAATAATCACTGTCCATCAGAAAGATCCTGAAACAAGCTTTAAAAATCTCCCCTGACCCCTCCCACCCTGCACACTTCACATTACACCCACTACAAAGTCCTGAATGACTCCTGTGTCTTTCCTTCCCTTCTATTTAAGGTTCTAAGGAAGGATCCATGGTTCTCAATCTTGAATCTTTAATGACTTTAGTAGAATGTCTACTTACATTTGAGAGTCTCTCCAGCATATGGGATGTGCAATTTAAACCGGTCACAGCAGGGCCCTGGAGTCAGAGATGTGCAACTGAATAGGAAGAGACAAAAGATGATAGACAAATTTTTGACACCACTATACAGGCCATCATTACTCAGACTGCACAATTTCCTCTCTGTTCAGAGCACTGATGGATAGTAATTCCAAACAATCAAACCGTTTAACACCAACCTGTCAAAGGCTCATAAATCAACAGAAGATATTCAACACTCACCCAGATTTAAGGTCAGTGATCCGCAGGCAGTTAGTGGAATCTAAACCAACACGGCCATTGCGTACAACAGTGCAAAGTAAAGGCCTCAGCTCTGGAGAGATCCGGCTCAGGGCCAGTTCTGGTGAAAGGCTGTTCATCTTCCAGTGATAGATTTCTATACTGCTGGGCAAAAATCACACAACATAATGATTAGTTTGGGTTTGGATTCCACAGAGGCACTGGTGCGGTGTAACAACAACTCAGGGGGACTACGGTCTCTATGAAATGGGTTTTGAAGCCTGCGGTTTTGATTCTAGCCTATATGTTGCTGTAGTTCCTTTGGAAACAGGAAGCTAGAGTGACAGCATATTGAAATGCTGTTTTACCTAAACAGCCAATAGTGTTCGAGATACACCAGTCTCATCAAAATTGTAGAAGAGTGCACCAACATCACCCACAACAGTCGACTTTAATAAGAACAACAGCCTAGTTGAGAAGTTTTTGGAGTCGTATTAGGGCCAAGGTCGACTATTACCCTTGCATGTGAGCACTAGTGGTGATAAAGAGGCAAATGAATTGTAGGCTTATAGCTAAATGTTAGTAAGGTTGGTTAAACGTTATGCTACTTCATAAAATGTCATTACTTACTCGTACTAATAGAGAAACCATACAGTCTACAAAGATATCATTAAATTCTCGATCAGTCCGAAGTAGCAAAACATTCCGCCACCAATAAGCAATCACATAACTGCAAAATTTGCATAAATTCCACCGTCTTTGAAATGAAGAAACTCCAAATGTTTTGTCTCAACCAAGGGATGGAAAAGAGAACCGTGTGTGGGGAGACGCAAAGCCTAAAACGCACCATGTTTACTGCTACCAAGCTGCTACTGTAGAGCAAGACCCGCCCCTGAGGGTGGGACACAAACATTCTAATTGGACGGACATGAGACTAGTACATTATGAGTCATGAACATTATTAAAGCATTTTCCTGAAAGTGATGAACTATGAAATAAAAGTGAGAATATCTCCAAAAGTATTTTGGTGCATTTTCTCCCCAGATATACGGTCATATAGGTGTGCACAACACTTAAAAAAGGTCTGAAACACCAATTTTGATTTAATACTGCAATATCGTGTTGAATATACGCTACAAACTAACAGGGAATTGTGACTGCAAATAATATTAATATTACTACTACTAATAATAATAATTATTATTATTATTATTATTATTATTATAATAGACTTGTCTTCGCATTAGATGTCAGCGAGTAAAAGCAACCCCTCTAGCTAACAAATTGAATAAAAATGAACAGTTGCACAGTTTAATTAATACCTTCTTGTTTAACACAATAAACGAACCCTACATGCACAACCGAGTGACAACATTTAACGTTAAGTTCTACTCAGTGCAAGACTAACAGGCTAACAAGCTAATGCAGCGTTTGTGCAACAGCTATTTTTTTTTTTTGTGCCAGTATGAAAAACCACAACCAATAATATTACGCGACATTTCTATGTTTGTTTGTTTTTTTTTCTGTACCTTTATAATAAATAAACACTACTACTTCGTTTACAGAGGTTGCTAGCCGCTTAGCTGAAAACATTCACCACTTCCGGGTTGTTGTTTTGGGGTCCTTCGTGAGGCTGTCCGCGCTAATGCCTGTTCTGACGGGTGCTAGATATCGTTACTGCATAGCACTTTATAAAAGGAGCCATAAGTCAAAATGAACCAGTTTGCGGATATGGCGTTTTTCTAAGTTAGCAATTCTGTATTTTAGTAAATTGACAAATATGTCGTATTTTGTTGAATCAGGAAACGCTGAGGGCTTCCCAAAGCTTGTTAATATATACACCACGCTCATGTCGGTTCAATATTCACATACTGCTGTACTAAATAGTATGTTAAAAAATAGTACACGTGTTGAACTTTGGTTTATTAACTGGTTGGGTAAAAGGTCACAGTTTTATTCTGACAGCACGTTTGGACTGTAGGTAAAGTTTAAAATATTTCTTTATTATAAGCAGTGACAGTATTTATTTATGTATGCACTGCACTTCTATGGCAATTCATTCTAACGTGCAGTATTTATATGACTGTGTTGAAATCTATGGTTACTATAGTAACACGTGAGCTTACTTGTAGGCAGACACGACATATCTGAGATCTATAAGAAACATGAGAATTTATTTTTGTCATTTTATTGTGAAGATCCCACAATAAAGATACGAGTTATAATTGCAAGGCATGTTCGAGTTCATGCTGGGTTTCCATGTGAAATGTCTAGAGCAGAATACATACACAATGCAACACTGCCATCAAAAAAAAAAAAAAAAAAAAACCTAAAGTAAAATAGATCTAGGCTGTCAAAGTGATTTAGATCTAATTTTAAAATAGCTACTAGTATACTCTGTAAAAGTCATAATGAATATAACAGTTATTCACAAGGCCTGTCTGATTTCACATGATTTGGGTTCCTTGTGAAATAATTTTCTAGCAACATAATAGAGAACACGAATGATGCACCAGTGGCATTTTATAGATATAGAAAGTCAGATTAATTAGATCTTGCATCAAAATAATTACTAAAATTTGATTATTTGATACTAATGTATTGCAGATTGCATGGGAACTACTTATTGAGGAAATAGTTAATTGCAGGGTGTCTGAAAAGTCAGGAAACAACAAGAGCACCAGGAAGTACCATTTCCACCCGTTCGTTTAACGTTCAAGCCATTTTTTTTTCATCTGTAAGGAAAAAATAAATCTAAAAACACAAAAGGATGTAAATGTAGTTTAACCCCAATTGGTTCCTGACTTTGCAGACACCCTGTAATTAATTAGTAACACATAAAGACTGATAAGGTGAATCATCATTTTGGATTTGTAGCTAACATTTTTGAGAATTACTGTCTAAGATATATCAGCTATGTATCAGTCATTTTTAAAACTGCACATTACTTAGAGTGTTATTACATTTGGAATATATATTCAACCCCCCCCCCTTCCCCCAGTGTTTGGATGTACAGTAAAAATCTCCCCCAATTAAGATTTGCAGGTATGTTAGACTTCACACTGGGGTTTCTTGCAAAAGGCTTCAAGACCTGTAGCAGCATGTTAGAGAACAAGCTATAGAATGTCAGATTTATTAGATCTACTACCTAATTTCTTGCTAATATATTATAGATTGCACAGAAACTAGTTAATGAGAAAATCTAGGCTGTCCCATAACCAGCAGCACAAACATTCCCACTGCCTGAGGACTGCTGCAGAGATTTGAGCAGATTAGCACACTGTTATTCACATGCATAGCCCACATGCAGGGGATTGAATTAATGAAGGATTTTCTTGGCTGCCGTCAATCACGTCTGGAAATAATCACCCCAGGTGCAATAGGCACATGTCCAATATGGAGCACAATTAAAGCTATTTCGAACCTATTGAAAATGTTTCTTACATGACAGGATGGTGAGAAGATGGTAAGCAGGCAGTCTTTTAGGAAAAAAAATGTAATTCAAGCTGCTTCCTCCATATCAGCTTCAAATCATAGCATTGAATCTTTGTGTGTGTGTGTGTGTGTTCGTGTTCGCTTCTTGGTGTGGTTTTGAATCCATTTTGGTGTCTCAGATGCCATTATATCCATGCAAGCAAATTCTACACAAATGGTGACCTAAAACCTACTCCTAAATGTTCTGTTATAACATTACGTGCATACTGTTACTATGTGGATTATTTATTTCATTGTGTGTGTGTTTGTGTGTGTGTGTGTGTGTGTGTCAGGATCAGGAAATGGGTGAAGAGGTGGATGTTGTAGTAGTGGGCTCCTGTATGACTGATCTGGTCAGGTATGTTTACGCATCAAGTATTATTAAGATCATATGCACGTGACCGGCACTTTGACCATGATTAACACTCATACATATGGAACAATACACAGGCTCTGCAGTTTTTAAAAGAAGTGGAAGTAGTTTTAAAATTAGAGGGAGTAGAGTCTTTCCATTAGGCACTAAATGCAGGCCACTGTGAGCAGATAGCGGAACCATCTTCAGTCTGTTCGAGCTATTCATGTTGTTCCAGAGGTGTGAATCACCACACACCGAACACGTCGGATGTTGGTACCGTGTTTTTTTTCTAGTGTCAGCAATGTCAAGCGTCTCCTAGTCATGCTGACTAAAGCTGGAAAAAAACACATTTCTCAATGTTTAAAAAAATACAGAACTGGAGAAATTGTATGTATGGTACGGTTAAATAGAGGTATACAATGCAAAAATAATTATGGTAATATGCTAGATAATTTTACAAAAAATCGTGCTCGATAATAATAATAATAATAATAATAATAAACATGTATTTTGTTAGATAGAGACTCATACAACAAGGCAAATATCTATAAAATCAATAAAAATCTGGGGAAAAGTCGTCTTCTAATCTGAGCTCCTAACAACAAAATATTATTATTGTTATTATTGTTATTATTATTATTATTATTATTATTATTATTATTATTATTATTATTATTATTATTATTATTAAGGTATTTAGTTATTTGGGGACCAATACAGCAAAACAACTCATAGGCTTCACAGAAACAAATAAAAACAACATGCAACAAAATATTCTTTATTATTTATTCATTTATTTATTTTCTAAAGCCACTGAGATGTTATACTACTACTACTACTATTACTACTACTACTACTACTACTAATAATAATAATAATAATAATAATAATAATAAATGTATTTAGTTAAAGTCTCATACAGCAAAAACAAATAACTGTATTAAACATGCAATCAGAGAAACAAATAATTCTAAGTTTGAAACACAGCATTGGCCATGCAACAAAATATTCTTCTTATATATTTATTTATTTTATAAAACCAATGAGATGTTATACTACTACTTCTATTACTACTACTACTACTACTACTACTACTAATAATAATAATAATAATAATAATAATAATAATAGTAATAGTAGTAGTAGTTAGTAGTAGTAGTAGTAGTAGTAGTTTCGATTGTTTCCTCACCAGAATACATGTGTGAAAGAGCTTCAAAGGCAACTTTTCCCAGTAGTTTTGTGTTTACTTTAACACATTTTTTTTGCCTCAACTTATTATCCAAATAGCTGTAAATAATAATAAAAAAAGCAGTCTAAATGACAACATAGTGATCTGACCACACCATGATGAGAAAATCAAACATGCTTCCTTCATCAGCATTACGCTATAGATTTCCAGTGGGTGTATATAATTAAAGACAGAGTGCAAATCATCACAGAACCAAGCAAAGCCCAGGTTCCCAGAAGCTTAATACGATTAAGATGATCTTAACAGATAGAGAGAGTGTACACTGTGGTGTGAACTCTACCATTTAACAATGCTGGACAGTTTTTTCAGCAGTGTTCAGACTTAAGTTCCTCCTGTCATTCATAAGACAATAGACTCTGTGACTCATTGTGATGCACCGAACAGGGCCAATAAAATAAGCCTGTGGTTTTCGTAAATGTCTGAATGAGACACTCTGATTCACTGTTCTGGAACTTTCCAGAACCAAAAGATAGAAGTGTGCCACGTTGACAGACTGGACCTCTCTGGTTGGCTTGATATCTCTAGTTTCACCAGAAAGAACCATTTTTTGCACATGAAGAATAATAAGCTTCAATGCTCTAAACATATCTATAATTAGTGTGTGCACGATTGTGCTTTGTGATGGGTTGGCAGCCTGTCCAGGGTGTCCCTCTCCTCATACCCCAAGTCCCCTGGGATAGGCTCCAGGCTCCCTCGCAACCCTGTGTAGTATAAGCGGTACAGATGTTTGGATGCATTTGTCTTCACTTAATTATAATGAGCTGTCGATTCATGACATATAATCCCAGTAAAAGCCATTTCAGTTTGAGGTTGTAACACTACCAAATGCAGAAAAATTCAAGGGGGTGAATACTTATTCAAGGTACAGGTTCATCAGAGCTGCACAGTTGAAGATTGGAAAAAGAGTATGTTTTACTACAGTAGCTAATACGACTGGCCCTTATCTATCATGGTCCCCTAATAATCTCCATTCCTGAATTGGCCACATCACTCTCTCCTCTCCACCAATAGCTGGTGTGTGGTGGGTGTTCTACCGCACTATGGCTGCTGTCGCATCGTCCAGGTGGATGTTACACACTGGTGGTGGTTTAGGAGATCCCCCCATATAATGTAAAGTGCTTTGAGTGTCTAGAAAAGCGATTTATAAATATAGGGAGTTTTTATTATTATTATTATTATTATTATTATTATTATTATTATTATTATTATTATTATTATTATTCTCCTGTTGTAGCCCATCCCACTCAAGATTTGACATTTTGCATTTTGAGATGATTTTCTGCTCACCATGGTTGTAAAGAGTGGTTATTTGAGTTGTCATAGCTTTTCTGTCAGCTCAAACCATTCTTACTTCATTCTGATGCTTGATGTGAAGACTTACTGAAGCTCTTGACCTGTATCAGCATGCTTATATGCATAGCACTGATGATACATGATTGGTTGATTGGATAATAGCATCAGTGAGGAGATGTGCATGTGGTCACATGGCCTGTGAGTGTACAGGTACATCTCAGAAAATTTTAATATCATGGAAACGTTCATTTTTTCCCCCCGTAATTTAATTCCAAAGGTGGAAATTTCATATATTCTAGATTCATTACACATAAAGTGAAATATTTCAAGCCTTTTTTTTTTGTTTTGTTTTAATCTTGATGATTATGGTTTCCAGCTCATGGAAATCAAAAATCCAGCATCTCAAAATATTAGAATAAAGAATTTATAATACAGAAATGTCGAGCTCTAATCAGATAATAAACTCAAAACACCTGCAAAGGTTTCCTGAGCCTTTAATCTCTCAGTCTGGTTCAGTACACACAACCACAATCATGGGGAAGATGAAAGTACATTTTGCATTTCATTTGGAAATCAAGGTCCAAGAGTCTGGAGGTAGAGAGGAGAGGCACAGAATCCAAGTCATCTGAGAGGCACATGTCATCTGCTGGTGTTGGTCCACTGTGTTTTTTCAAGTGGAGAGTCAGTGCAGCGTCTACCAGGAAATTTTAGAGCTATTCATACTTCCATCTTCTGACAGGCTTTATGGAGATGCTGATTTCCTGTTCCATAAGGAGTTGGCACCTGTCCACAGTGCCAAAACTTCTAGTAACTGGTTTTCTGAGCATGGTATTGTTGTGCTTGATTGACCAGCCAACTTGCCTTACCCGAACCCCATAAAGAATCTATGAGAGACACGAGACCCAACAATACAGATGATCAGAAGGCTGCTATCAAAGCAACCTGGTCTTCCGTAACACCTCAGCAGTGTCACAGGCTGATTACCTCCATGCCTCGCCGCATAGATGCAGTAATTCATTAAAAAGGATTACAGCTCAACCAAGTATTGAGAGCATAAAGTAACATAGTTCTCAGAAGGTCGACATTTCTGTATTATAAATTCTTTATTCTAATATTTTTAGATACTGGATTTTTGATTTCCATGAGCTGTAAACCGTAATCATCAAGATTAAAACAAAACAAAAAAAGGCTTGAAATGTTTCACTTTATTTGTAATGAATCTAGAATATATGAACGTTCCAATTTTCAGTGAAATTATGGGGGGAAATGAACTTGTCCACAATATATTTTTTTTAGATGTACCTGTATATATCATTTCTGCTTTATAGTTTTTTTATTAGACCATGTCATTCTTCCAGAGGGATTTTTGTCTTGTGGTGTAATCTGTAAATTTGTACAATGGTGCAATCCTGCAAACCAGTACATGTGCCGTGGAGGTTGATGGCAAATTTAGGTGATTCTTTGATACTTTTCTTAACATGTCTGATGAGATATCTGTTCTCAGCTGCAGACATTTTCCTGCCATGAATGAAAGTACAGCAGCACCCCCCCCCCCTTCTTTCAAGGCAATTCATTTCTTTTTATAATTTTCCCCTGACACATTTCTGTGCTGTGGGTGTAACTATAATCTTTCCCTCAGCATCCAAATTACTTGCTTTTCTTTCATACATTGTTCTGTAGTCATCATGATAGATTAGATCTACTGATCCCTGAAACATTCTAAAGCAGCACACCATGTTACTGAATCTTAAGATGGCATTCAGTGCTAAAGCAGAAAAAAATAAACAATTATGAGTTCACATGTACATAGAGAAGGCATTGTAGGTTTAAAAAAAAAAAGTTCCCTGGAAAAATATCCGTAAATGTGTTTGGCCCAAATGTGAAGAACATCTTGTTCAGGATAAGGTTTGACTAATAAATGTACAAATAATATACAGCTACAACCAGGATTTGGAGGGTTACTTTAAAAATGTATCATGTTACAGTTAGAAATTACTTCATTAAAAATTTAATAAGTTACATAATCCAAGTATCACAACTATGAAAGTAATGCAATCTGATTATTTTTGGATTACTTCAAGGTCACATATGTAACTAAAGTCAAGAGAAAAGCAACACGATCTACAATATGTTTATGTAGAGCTTATTTTAGAGCTTAAAGACATGTTCAATGTTTGTTTTAAGAAAATAAATAAATAAAATATCCCTGTCCCTGATGCGGGTAACATTACATTGACATTTATTCATTTAGCAGATGCTTTTATACAAAGCTACTTACAAATGAGGAAATACAAGCAAAGCGATATGTCAAGCGGAGAACAATACAAGTAGTGCTACAATACAAGATTTTTTCATTAAGTCCTAGAGAAGCAAAGTACACAGAGCAGAGGTGTAAAAGCCAGTGTAATTTTTGCTATGTTTTTTTTTTAATATTGTGGGGGTTGGCAGTTATAGGGGTTAGTTAAGTACTCACGGAAAAGGTGGGTCCTGTAAGTTCATTTACATCACAAAAGCATTTCAGAGATAATTTTGTGTTCATTTCTACCAAATGCAGCAGGAGGTTGCGCGTGTAAGACGCGACTGGCTAGAGAGAGTACCAGAACTTTATCAAGCAGCTGTCTTCACCGTGTTTTGTCAAAAAGATTAATTTAAATGAAAAGAATTGTAATCCTGATTGTATTCCTTTTTTTATTTCTTCTACAAAATGTACCTGTAATCTGATTACTTTGTTTTTTGACATAACTATAACGGATTACAGTTAGCGGTTTTTTGTATCCCGATTACGTAACGCTTACATGTAGTATTCTGTTACATGTAGTACATACGCGTTACATGTAGTATTCTGTTACTCCCCAAGCATGGCATAGCAAAGTGATCGTGTCCTTGATTTGGTCCTGTACATACACAGATGTGCTGAAATAATTGCCGTGTCGTTTTAGCTACAGGTCAGGGCAGGTTAAAAGAAACGCCTTTGTAAATGTTTTCTATTAAATGTCATGGTAAGCAAATGTGCAATTACCACGATAAAAGAATTTCACAACTGGGGGGGGGGGGGGGGGCAGAAAATAAAGTTTACTTGACACGTTTGTAGTCTGAGAGCGGTTTTTGGGGCAGGCAATAAACGTTTATGTGAAATGTATTTTTGTAGTATGCTTTAAGAAATCATTCAGGCAAAAGAGTTCATAAATGAAGCTCTAAAAGCAGGAAAACAACAGCATATTGTTATAGGTAAATCATCAAGAACAGGGTGGTGTGATGTGTCACCACTTCAAAGTCGATTCTTTTTCGATAACAGCATGTCCTGAAATCTTGCGAATACCACAGAAAATTTTGCAGTTACACTGAATGTTGTGGAGTTTCCTCAAAGCAAGTTAGGTCCTGTATATCACTTACTTTATAGCAGCTATAAAAACAGCCTCTCTTTATTTTTCCTCTAGCATTTGAAGTTAATTACATACAAAAAAGCAGTTTGTTACAGAGAAACCGCAGAGTGCACACTTGTCCATCCTGAAGATTTTCCACATATTGGAAAACCTAAAGGAACAGCGTTACCTTTGGGTGTTACAAAGCTCTAACACTGGAGAATCCTTCCATTAATGAAAACGATTCTATGTGATTTTCCTGTTTTATTCCTAATGTTGATGTTGGAAAGACTTTAAATGTTCGAGCAGAACTATTCAGACTAATGCAGGGTTTGTGTAGGCGACTCCTTTTATAAGTGAAACGTTTCCGCTCATCAACAATTACTTGTTTTTGTTTTGTTGTGTTCTAGTGGACCATCTACCCTGATAATTAGCCGTTACTTTAGAAAGGATAATATATGAGAATGAGTACATTAATACAAACCTGTGCTTTGGTTTGCAGCTGAAGCTAATATCGGAGCTGCTATTATAGAAAGTGAATCAACAACTTTTGGCGTTGGGGGAAGCGGGGCTTGCCTTGCACTTCGGTGTGTGCAGAGTTTGTATGTTTTCCCCGTGCTCTGAAGGTTTCCACCCCCAGTCCAAAAACATGCATCGTAGGCTGATTGGTATCCCCCACCTCGTGCCCAGAGTTCCTTGGGATAGGCTCCAGACTCCCCCCGTGACCCTACATAGGATAAGCAGTATGGAAAATGGATGAATGCATGGAATCAACATCTGAATGAATCTGACAAAGCAGGTTCATGCCTTCATCAGTGCAGTGGTATCAGTGGTATAGCCAAGAATTAATTTCAGGGGTCGGAGTGAGGACTATATGTACGCTAAATAAAATCAGAGATGGTCTGTGCTAAGTGTTACACGCTCATACATTTCAGGTGAATGCCATACAGCAGTTGATTCATGATTTACTATCAACCAATCTTACCATAACAATAACGACAAGACATAGAATAGACATCGAAAATAAAATACCATTATAAGAGTTCTGCATCGAAAATGCTAGTGATGCTTTACCTTACCTTGTAGAACAAGATCTGCATGTAAAAAATACATGATTCTGTAAAGGAAGCTTTCATTTGCTGTTGGCCTTTTATGAACATCATTATAACACAATTACTGCACAAAACATGTGCACATCTGACAGGTGTATAATCATCTGCGCTGTAAGTTTGTTCTGTAAACCACCTGAATAAGCATTTGGAACTGCCATAAAATATTTCAGGGAGATCCAGATCCTGAAAATCCATCCCCCTAGCTATACCTCTGGTCTGCATAATTCATGCTCGGTTATACATCACAAACATAGTTTAAAGTAAATATGGAAGTACCCTAGTTGTTGACTCCACAAAACCCATTTGAGAAATTCTAAAATACCCAGAACTGGTTTTACTTGTTTGTTCCAATGTTGGAAACTCCATAAATTAAAAAAAATTAAAAAATAAAAAATAATTTCTTGTTAGAGCAGAGATATTCAGACTATGGGAGGGTTTGTGCAGATAAGGGCTGAGATGGAAAATACCAAAAATCAGGATTTAAAAGACTGTGTAAAATGGGCATTTTGTATAAGACCTCCGTATTTTAACTTGAGAGTACGCAAAAGAGCTTTCTTCATTCATGATTTAAATGGCAGATGAGCAAATTGACGTTCACGGAGGTGTTTTGAACTCTATATTAAATGACCTTCTCTGGAAGCCCCGGCTCTTCCCCATCTCACATTAGGAACGTTTTGGAATGTGTTTTTGCTGTAATTGAAAGATCAACAATCTCACATCCTGTGAAAGTGTGAATATATCTGCATTCGGGTGTAATACGCTGGGGTAGAGTCCTAAATTCATGATATATAGTCACACTTTTGAAAAAAGGTGATGGGATTTAACAATTACCCTTCCGCGTACAATATCTTGGAAAAGGCTTACACTTTAAAAACAGATAGTTCATTTAACTAAAAAAAAATTCGATTTCTTTAAGCCAAATACACTTAAATATAACAAAAAATTAACTCAAACTTTGTAATTTTAAATTAATTTTTGTTATATTTAAGTGTATTTGACTTAAAGAAGTTGATTTATGAACTGAAAAATTGAGGTAATTAGTTTCCTCAAATTTTTTTGAGTTAAATGAACTTATCCGGTTTTACAGTGTAGGCACATGCCAAAAAACTGTTATAGAGCAAAGTTGCCTTCCAAAATAATGAAATTAAATGTTTCTACATTTTAAGAAATACAGTAAAGAGCATTATAGTAGTAAATGAAACAAAGTCGATATTTGGTGTGACGACCCTTTGCTTAAAAAAAAATAGTCTCGGGTACAATTAGCGCAGTTTTTAAGGTAACGAGCTGTAAGTTTTATTGAGCATCTCACAGAACCAGACATGGTTCTTCTCGAGACTTTGACAGTCGCACTTGCTTCTGATTTTTTTCCAGCAAAGCCCAGCAGTCTTCTGTGTGGTTTTTTTGTCAGAAAAGTGGTCTGTTACATAATACGCTGCTTTCTTTACTGACATTCAATAAACATTTTTCTGTAGCATTTAATTTTGTGCTGGAAAACTAATGTTTGGAAAACCTAAAATGTATTTGTACTGAAGTCATATATATATATATATGTATATATATATATATATATATATAAAATAGGGTGGCTAAAACGTTTGCCCAGTTCTGTACATGAGTAAACATGTTTTCGGTTCTTCTTCCACTACAGGGAAAGGTGTTGAAATTCTTATAAGTGTTAATCACATGTACACCACAGAGGCGATGGTTATTAGGTAGCTGTTAGGGATTTGGTTGAGAGAAAAAAAAACTCTGGAGTATCACTTTAATCAGAGACAAGCACCTCTCAATCTGCTCTTTCCAATGATCTTGGGTGCTTGCCCACACAGAAGAGAAATATCTCAAGAATCATCAACAGCACTGTTCAGTTTTCACTATTAATCTTTCCACAGTGGTATAAATGACACTTTTGTGATAGTCCCAGAAGCAAGCAGGCTCATTAAACACACACGGCCTCATTTGTCTTCCATCTTCGGTGTTGTTCTTTAAAGTCATTAAAAATCCAGCTGTCGACTTTGCCCTTTGAAAGCCAGACTCTGCATCAAGTCTCTGTCTACGTTTGAACGTCTTGCTTGCTTTTTTCTTTTTTTTTTAAGGCTGCACGAGATACATTCCCAACCAATCAAAGTGCCTCGCATGACTTTGAAGTATGAAATCCACTTTTCTCTCCGGCTGCTGCACATGGGCTTTACGTGGTGCGTGTGTCTGCGTCTGGGTGACAGTGAGACAGAACCATCCACAGCATTTCATGTTAAAGCCAGAGGGGGCCACCTACTGATCATCCGAGCAGCTCGAGCGCTCACATGCTCTCGTATAGAGCAAGAAAGCTATGAATCTGCAGTTCCATGATTTCAGTACACTCTTGGAAAGGTGTGTAACGGAGAGATCACGCTCTCAGTCAGAAATTCCTTGTGAAACCTCATACTGTAGAATAAAAGCACTTCCATTTATAGTATAAACAATCATGCACTAAGATCTTCCATTCTAAAGAGATTATTGAGTGTGAGTCAGGCTGTAAGTCAGCGAAGGTTTTCTCTGAAAGTAAACGGATTGTTTTGTGCCGGCCTGTGGGTTCAAAGTCTTGCACAAGCCGCACCAGTGGTTTCCCACCCCTTCTTTGTGGAAAGAGAAAAAGGATGTAAACAACCCACTGCACGACTCACGTCACCACACACCTGTTTGCGGTCTCGTGGCTCAGGAGAGTCACTGACTGTGTCGATGTTTGCTACATGACTGAGTGATTGACACTCCTATCACAGACTACACATGTATTTAGCCATGTCTTGAGGACCAAAAAAAGATACGCGGAAAAAATAAATAATTAGAGAATCCGTGTATATCCGTGTGGGGACCAAATATTCTCACAAGATTCTGAATATCTGACGATTTTGACTTTGTGGGGACATCTGTGGGTATGTTGTATGGACCGCAAAAAACACTGCAGCTTGAATGTGAAAAATAAATAAAAACCTAACAGAGTGGTTACTGAGCTTAAACTTGGTGTTAGGTTGAGGTGTGCGTATAGAATTAATTATATGCATTAAAATTACGTCAACAGAATGTCCAAACAAGGAGAGACGTGTGTGTGTGTGTGTGTGTGTGTGTGTGTGTGTGTGTGTTTGTGTAAGGTGTGGTTAGTCTGACGCTCTTACCTGATTCCAGACGCTGACTCAATCAGACCTCATTAGATTTAAAGCTCCATATCAAATGACAAACGTCACTGACATGCACAAGTTACTCCTACAGTAATGGATTACATCACTGTCCTTCTATTGCAACTTAATTATAGATTTCAGACTTTCTTTGTTGAAGTCGGTGTGGGAGGTTGTATTACATAAAAGCTATATCTGTCAGTCCCTTTGCCCTATCTACTGTTATAAGGTATGAGACCATGTATACATGTGTGTATTCAAGACAGCAAAGTATATATTTGAATGTTTGGGACGGGCTACATGACAATAAAATACCCATGTCAGGATACACAATATTCCATTATAGTGCTATAGAATTCTTGAATCTGATTGGTCAGAACGTGTTGATTCATTTCTGTAACAATTCGAACTTGTTCATGGATGTTCTACAATATTAAATGTAACTGTAAACGGTTGAAAAGCATGACATGCCATCAATTTAAACATTGTAAGCTAGTCATTGACAGATTGCTGTGGTATAATGGGAAGAAAACACTTCAGGACTATTGGAAAATATTCTATTCACAGTGGTCACAGTAACTCCGGGCCGCATCACACCACACTGCCGTTGATTATTTTCCTAGAACAGCACTTCCTGTCATGTTTTATTAAACAGATGATTTTTGTTCAGAGTATAACAGGTGTCATTGGTACTTGTATAAATCTTTATTATAGCTTTATTATTACAATTACAAATAATCGAATGTTGAAATCTGTTTTGCACGAATTATTTCGTCTGATCCTCATTTCCATTGGTAAGTTTTTTTTTTTGAAGATGTGGGACAAAAATAGCATTGAAACCATTTTGGCCCTGTTGACACAAAAGGCATATAAATGTAAAAATCAGATTATTGAGCAAGATTAGCATGTGGTTTCTTCAGTACATTTTCTTTAATACTCAATACAAAACTTTTAAATAAATACACTGTTGAGTGCAAACGTTTGCATATTCTTTGTTACAAAATAAGGAAGACATGAAAAATTTCATTTGTCTGAGATCCTTCATTGTGAGGTTAAAAAATATATAAATAGTTGTAAGAAATTACAGACTGCCACTAAACAGATTCCACTGCAAGGTAGTTGATGGAAAAGCTCATCCCTGATAAAGCCTTAATTATCAAATACACATTAGTCTATAATATGTGTGTAACACCACCTAAAGTGACATCAATCATTTATAGCATTGGAGTGTCCGAGGGATATCAAGAACCATCCCTGAACAAAGGGATATGTGACAGTAATTATCATCCAGAAATACATTTCTCTAGACAATCTTATCACCTGACCACTTGGGGTCTTACTTACTTACAGTTGCATTTATATAGCGCTTTTCTAGACTCTCAGAGCGATTTACATAGTATGGGGGAGGGTGGGGTACGGGGGAATCTCCTCTACCACCACTAGTGTGTTGCATCGACCTGGGTGATGCGATGGCAGCCATAGTGCACCAGAACACCCACCACACACCAGCTATTCCATTTGGGGGTCACACCTGTAACGATATCAGTACTGCGAGAACAGAAAGTGATCCCATCAACTTTTATCCTTAATTTACATTTAGATTGAAACTTAATTTACATTACAATCAGAAAGCCTGGCTTAAAAATGAAACTGTAAAACATCTAGTAATAAAGTAATTCTTCACTGAGATCTTCAACATCATCATATTTTTTTTTCTTACGTAGTGTATTAATAGTGATTTAAAGGTGACAAATTAAAAAGCAATGTAAAGTTTCTTGGTAAGGTGTTGGACAACCACCTGGCACATGTCTCTGTAATTGTACTGGAGAGTTCTTCCAAAGATATTCCAACAATTGGTGTTTTGATGATGATGGTGGTGGAGAGCTCTGTTAACACACCACTTCATAATCTCCCAGAATGTTCATTTCAGTTGGATTGAGAGCTGGTGGTTGTGCATAAGTCCACAGCATATGATTTACAGCATTTTCATCCTCATTAAAGCATTCATTGAGCTCTCATGTCCTGTGGATGTGGGCGGAGTCATCCAGCAAGACACCACACCCATCAGGATAAGAATTGTTCTGTGCAGGATAAAGGTGTTCAGCCAGAATACAGGATATCGCTGACTTTTTTGTTGTGATTGTTGTAGTTAAAAATGCTTGCATTCTTAAAAAATTTATTTGCAACGCAACTTATGGCATTTTTTGTGCTTTTTTTTTTTGGTGGAACTCTACTTGAATTTGCAAAATTGCAATTTCACAAAATTGTTTTGAACAGTCTTTCGCAGCGATGTTTGTTGGAAAGTGAGACTTTTTAGCTGTACTCATTTTGACCAAAATTGACCTAAAATTTGTGTTAATTCTGGAAAAAAATTGCATGCTCTTCGGAATATTGCGAAGTTTGCTTGATTTCGCATCAATTTCTGCAATCGCAAAATGGTGAAATCCCGGAGGGACTGCAAAATATTTTTGTATTGATTTGCAGTGATGCTTGGACCCAGAACTTGCCCGTAAAATACCTCAGCACAGAGGCACCATTTTTGTTTTTACTTTAATTTGTTAAACATCTGTATTATGTAGTGAAAAAATCAAAATGGCATTATTGCAAAAAATATCTGGCATATCTGACAATATTTTGAATAAAAAATAAATTCCGTTGTTTTTCCCCCAACTTTTTATTTTCTGTTGGTTTTGTAGTTTTTTACTTTTATGATTTGTAAGTGCTTGGAATTCGATTTTAATATATATATATATATATATATATATATATATATATAATATAGGTGCTGGTTATGTAATTAGAATATCATCAAAAAGTTGATTTATTTCAGTAATTCCATTCAAAAACTAGTATAAAGTATACATTCATTACACACAGACTGATATATTTCAAGTGTTCATTCCTTTTCATTTTGATGATTATAACTGACAACTAATGAAAACCTCAAAATCAGTATCTCAGAAAATTTGAATATTACTTAAAACCAATACAAAAAAAGGATTTTTAGAAATGTTGGCCAACTGAAAAGTATGAAGATGAAAAGTATGAGCATGTACAGCACTCAATGCTTAGTTGGTCTCCTTTTGCCTGAATTACTGCAGCAATGCGGCGTGGCATGGAATTGATCAGTCTGTGGCACTGCTCAGGTGTTATGAGAGTCCAGGTTGCTCTGATAGTGGCCTTCAGCTCTTCTGCATTGTTGCGTCTGGCGTATCGCATCTTCCTCTTTACAATACCCCATAGATTTTCTATAGGGTTAAGGTCAGGCGAGTTTGCTGGCCAATTAAGAACAGGGATACCATGGTCCTTAAACCAGGTACTGGTAGTTTTGGCATTCTGTGTAGGTGCCAAGTCCTGTTGGAAAATGAAATCTGCATCTCCATAAAGTTGGTCAGAAGCAGGAAGCATGAAGTGCTTTAAAACTTCCTGGTAGACGGCTGCGTTGACCTTGGACCTCAGAAAACACAGTGGACCAACACTAGCAGATGACATGGCACCCCAAACCATCACTGACTGTGGAAACTTTACACTGGACTTCAAGAAACGTGGATTCTGTGCCTCTCCTCTCTTCCTCCGGACTCTGGGACCTTGATTTCCAAAGGAAATGCAAAATTTACTTTCATCAGAGAACATGTCTTTGGACCACTCAGCAGCAGTCAGAAGCGAGACACTTCTAATGCTGTGTCTTGTTCAAGAGTGGCTTGACACAAGGAATGTGACAGCTGAAACCCATGTCTTGCATATGTCTGTGTGTGGTGGTTCTTGAAGCACTGAGTCCAGCTGCAGTCCAGTCTTTGTGAATCTCCCCCACATTTTTGAATGGGTTTTGTTTCACAATCCTCTCCAGGGTGCGGTTATCCCTATTGCTTGTGCATTTTTTCTACCACATCTTTTCCTTCCCTTCGCCTCTCTATTAATGTGCTTGGACACAGAGCTCTGTGAACAGCCAGCCTCTTTAGCAATGACCTTTTGTGTCTTACCCTCCTTGTGAAAAGTGTCAATGGTCGTCTTTTGGACTGCTGTCAAGTCAGCAGTCTTCCCCATGATTGTGTAGCCTACAGACCTAGATTGATAGACCATTTAATTTTTTAATCAATTTTTTTTTTTTTTTTTTTTTTGAGTTAATAAGCTGATTAGAGTGTGGCACCAGGTGTCTTCAATATTGAACCTTTTCACAATATTCAAATTTTCTGAGGTACTGATTTTGGGGTTTTGATTAGTTGTCAGTTATAATCATCAAAATTAAAAGGAATGAACACTTGAAATATATCAGTCTGTGTGTAATGAATGTATACATTATACTAATTTCACTTTTTTAATGGAATTACTGAAATAAATCAACTTTTTGATGATATTCTAATTATATGACCAGCACCTGTATATATTTTCTTTTTTTTTTCTTTTCTTTTTTCTTTCCCACAAAGCAAGACAAATGGAAACTTTTCCACTCAACCGTTCCAACCTGTTACACTAGTCAGAGCATGTCTTTGTTGGCATTGTTTAAGAACCTTTATAAACTTTTTTGATATTAAATTCAAGTGACAACATTTGAATTTACAGCACATTCACATAGTCATGTGTTTTTGTTTGCTTCCTCCAACATTGAACAAACCAAGCAACTTCCTTTGGCTTGCCACCAGGCTCAATAACATTACTGTCCAAAACAAGATCCTCCAGATTACTGGAAACCGGGTAAATCGTAGCTTTTTTTGTCATGTAAATAATATTACTGTAAAAGCCCCTCTTTAAACATCACAAGCCAAGCAGAAAAAAAACAAAGTTTATCTACACCCTCTTCCACCATCAAAAACACACATGCTCACCGGGACTTGGACCTGAGCCAGGCCATAACTTACTTTGGTTAAGTGGTTTTGTTTTCTTCTTCTTCTTCAATAGACTGAGTAATGGCTGCTCGTTCTGCTTGGGTGAGAAACACACAGACCTCGTTCTGTAATGTCACGCATTGCAGCAATTACCTTTTTCTAGAGTTCAGAGATTTAGCCTTATATTTAGGAGGTTTAGGGATGGCAGAGCGTGATGTTTTCACTCATAAACAGCACTTATAAAGCATTTATTCCAGTAAATGCTCACCCTACGGTCTCCCCCACCTCAATTCAGCATGTTGCTGGTAAATCAGTGAACTTTAAAGAGCAAGAAATCTGTATGCATTTTAGTACATGAATCACATTACATACATTACTCAACCAGCTGCAGTGAATCATCAGATTCAAATACATGGATACGAAGATGTCCTGTCTGATGAATCAACATACAGATTAAATGTAGTGATCCTAACTGAAAAATTCTCTTAATCACTTCGGCATGCGCTTGTTTTTGTGAACAAACAGATGTTCTTGGCATATTACACTCTGACAAGAGTTAGACTGTTCATTATTTGAGTTATTTGATTGGTTTCTTATAACATTACATCCCAAATGGGTTAATTCCTTTCATACCACAAGTTAATAAGACAAAAAAAAGCTCATTATGTTCGTGAGAAACTTTTAAGCCTTTTATCCTGAAGACTTTCCTGTGTCGTAAAATCTGACCGTTACAAAGCAACAAAGCAAAATCTGACCGTTACACTGGAAACTCCATCCACAAATGCCAAATAATCAGTCCATACAACCGATTTTTTTTCTTTTTTGTCTGTGATTGCTTTTAGCTGTACTCATGTTCGACACACGTGAATCGAAGAGGGCTTTGGTTGAATGTGCGTTGTGATGATGTCACTTGACGTGTCTCGACCCAAATCTGCAGAAAATCTGCGGTAATTTCGAAAACATTGCAAGCTCCTCTAGATAGTGCGGAGTTCGCACTGATTTTGAGTTCATTTCTGCGATCGCAAAAACACCAAATCCTGGAGGGACTGAATAAATATCACCACACAGAAAATTTCATCATATCCACAAATTTACTAACAAACGTTTTTTTTTTATTGTTTTTAATACTTTTATGTAGCGCATCCGGCATATATGTAGGTTTTTGTGTTAACTATTACTATAGAAACAATAATGCATTCAAATGTGCATTAATATAGACCAGGATGTTCTATACTGTTTTCTTTTTCTTTTCTCACATTGAAGGTTCTGTCTTAAACGTAACAAAATAACAAGAACACAGTGTTGTTTTGACTCTGAACCACATCTGACCTCACACTTTTCTTGCATTAAACTCTCTTGTGTATGTTTTTTATTAGCCAGACACCTCGACTGCCCAAAGCTGGAGAGACAATACATGGCCACAAGTTCTTTATCGGCTTCGGCGGCAAAGGAGCAAACCAATGTGTCCAGGCTGCTCGGCTTGGAGCCAAGACTGCGATGGTGTGCAAGGTACAGATCAAGAGATTCATTTCCTGCTGCCAGCACGTCTCGGTCTGAGCCTTTCTGTACCTGCAGAGCCATTTATTTCAGACCCATTTAATTAGATTCACACCACTGAGCTGCTGTTCCCTTTATTATTCGCTTGTACCTGCCATACCAAGAAGTAATAAAGAAGTGTATTTGTTCGTACAAAGAGCCCGATCAATACTGAAATATGCACGGTACAAAAATAGCCTCCCGTGCTTTCAGAAGCCCTGAAACAGGAGTTGCACTTCAAAGACGGGCTACAGGTACAGAAGAGCTGTGGCCTTGGCGTGTCTTTAACAGCGTGGGATAAAAGGAGCCCCGGTGGGCATAAAGGGACCCCTCCACCCTTTGGAGCACTAAACATAGAGAGAGAGAGAGAGAGAGAGAGAGAGAGAGTTTAGAAGTCAACTGGTAGCAAGGTAGGCGTTTGGGTGGGGTGACTATGTCTGGAAGGCTTGGCTGAATTTAGTAATGCACAGGGAGAAAAGTATTGTTTCAAGTTCCTTGTATTCATCAAACTTATCTGTTCTTGTGTCTAATCCCATATGTCTTCTATTATGATTAGGATTGGCTCCACTATCATTGCAGACGTTACAGAATAAGTACTCGAAATGCAGTCAAGATATGATTTGTGCTTATAGTTCCTGTCCGATATGGAACTGGAATTTCAAGGCTAAAAATGTAAGGGGAATTCATAGTTTTTAGTTTAGCATCATGCAAAAGGCATGCCTAACTTAACTCCAAAGGCATCAGGATGCTCTGTGTTACACACTTTTACCTTTAAAAATGGATTTTGGCATAGATTATAATAGTAGAAGCATCTGCTTTTGAATCACTTTCTTTCTCAGGAAGAGTATAAAACTGTGCAAACATTAGAAAGATTTTAGATAATGCAGCACCACTTAAAAAACATGACGATGGCTATGGACTACAGTTGCTATAATAGATTTAGGATTGCAATTACCATGAACAGTTTTGCACTCAAGTCTCCATCAGGGAACAGTTGATAACTTCAACAAAATAGACTTCATGTGAAAACTATAATGGAGTTCCTATTTACACAACTGCACTTTTGGCCATGTAGTACACCGTTAAAGAAGGGAATTATTTATAATCGTATGATCCAGAGCCACCCAGATGAGTGTGGTTCCTCTCAAGGTTTCTTCCTCATATCGTCTCAGGGCGTTTTTTTTTTCTTACCTCTGGCTTGCTTGGGGGTGGGGCTACAGGACTGTGTATTTTATACTTGTGAACAGTTCAGTTCAACTCACCATTATACAGGCTTTTAATCCTCACTCATAACTACAGGTGCATCTCAAAAAATTAGAATATCGCGGAAAAACATAAATTAACATACTTTTCAGAAGGTTGACATTTCTGTATTATAATTTCGGACTGGCACTCTGTCCAGGGTGTACCCCACCTTGTTCCCGATGTCTGTTGGGATAGGGTCCAGGTTCCCCATGACCCTGATAAAGGAGTAAGCGGTAGAAGATGGATGGATGGATGGATGGATGGATGGATGGATGGATTTTTGATTTCCATGAGCCTTAAGCTGTAATCATCAAGCTTAAAACAAACAAAAAAAGGCTTGAAATATTTCACTTTATGTTTAATGGATCTAGAATCTATGAAAGTTGCACTTTTTGAATTCAATTATGGGAAAAAAAACTACTTTTCCACGATATTCAAATATTTTGAGATGCACCAGTACATACATTAACTGTTAGTTTAACTGTAGTTACTGAATACTGCTTTAGCATGAAAAACTGAATAATACACTTTGAGTATAGGGGTTATTTCTCTGGCTGTAAGTACAGATTATGATGTACAGTATGCTGCCACTTGAGCTTTATAGATATAGGCACATTTGTCACAGGATGGATTTTGTCCGGAGTCCAGGTTGAGCTGAAAACCTTTCCCATGAAACCTCAGATGTGGATTTGTGCAAAAGCTCAGCCCTTAATAACCAACTTTGTCTTCCTCATCAGGTTGGAAAAGATTTTTTCGGGAGCAACTATATTCAGAATTTCAAAGACAATGCCGTATGCACAGGTAATACATTTGCCCACCTCATACTGTACCTGGGTTTAACCGAGCACAATGTTACCCTGACATGCACGGTAGTGTCATGCATTCTGGACTGTGTTTAGTGTGATTGTTGATTTCAATTTTTTTCAACACCCCATTCTATCCCTGTGCAGTTTTTGTGACTCAGACGGCTGAAGCCATGACCGGAGCTGCCTCCATCATCGTAAACGATGCAGGTAGTGTGAAGTTGCTGAGTATGTGGCACCCTGTTGCACCAGTAGCTTCTAAAATAACACAAAGTGCACTTGTGAATGAAGCATAGACGAGTGCGCTCCTCTCCACCTGGGGGTGGTTCAGGTCGTCACCCACACCGCATAGTTTATAGCCGCTTGGCTTTATTTAGCACTGCTGGAGGTGGGGAGGCTGACATAATCAGCCTGGTGCTAAATGCACAGCCTGTTGTGCTGTAAATGTCACTAATCACAGCTTTAACAGAGACTCTGACTCTGGTGGAGATCCACAAGCCTCTCAAGGGGGCTTACAAGTAACGTCATTGCCATCACCATAACAACCTGCGGATACCATAGTGTCCCAGCTTCCTGCACTAAAGTCACAGTGACTCAGGAACAATTATCTTGTAAACTGCTGCTTTTGAAATGCAAAAAAACAAATGCAAAAAAAAAAACTCTCTCTCTCTCACACACACACACACACACACACACACATAAAAGCCTTAGTGAACCTGGACTCGGTAAATACTTTCATGGGTTGTGTGTGCAGGTGAGAACGCCATAGTGATTGTAGCAGGTGCCAACATGCTGCTGGGGGAAGAGGAGCTACAGCAGGCACACTCTGCCCTGGCTAAAGCCAAAGTGGTGCTCTGCCAGCTGGAGATCAGCTCACACATCTCGCTACAGGCCCTGCGAATAGCTCGACAAAGCAATGGTCAGTGTGTGTGTGTGTGTGTGTGTGTGTGTGTGTGTGTGTGTGTGTGTGTGTGTATGTATATATATATATATATATATA
>JAFFST010047159.1:66036-83727 GCA_022414735.1 Noturus placidus | reverse complement strand
TTTGTTAAACAAATGCTTGGGCCTGTAAAAAGGTTTTGTTCTTTGCTTTCAATGTATTACGGAGTATTTCATTGTATAATAATTGTAAAAAAAATAAAGGTTTCTACTTCGGATTTCACCTATCGCGGGTCCTTTTTGGAACGTAACCCCCGCGAAAAACGAGGGATCACTGTACTCCGTAATACATTGAAAGCAAAGAACAAAACCTTTTTACGCCCATCGCGCGCGACCCAAGTTACTGGATTAGAACGGGAGAAAATAAAAAATTATTATGAAAAAAAATACGAAGTACAGTAGGAAAAATAGTGACACACGTGTATTTCACTGCTCTTCTGACCGAGCCGCTGCACCCTGACTCTGCCCTGCGTCCTGACTGAGCCTCTGCACCCTGACTGAGCCACTGCACGCTGACTGAGCCTCTGCACGCTGACTGAGCCTCTGCACCCTGACTGAGCCGCTGCACGCTAACTCTGCGCTGCAGCGGTTTTTTCTTCTAAAGCCCGCGGTGCAGGTGTGTGTTTTCGACATTCTGGGCATTTAGAGAAACTTGAAATTGTAAGAGAATTTGCAAACTTAAATTTGGCAAGCTGTTTTACGGACGTGTTTAAACCGCAACGTTATTGACACACAGGTAGAGAAGAAGCAGAGAGATTTTTTAGCCAATCAGAATGCAGAACACAATGCGCTATGCAAATCCGCGAAGCAGCGAGACCGCGAAAGGTGAACTGCGATATAGCGAGGGTTTACTGTATTTCGAGTGTTACTATATTGTGATTATTATTATTATTGAATCGAGGAAAAGTCCCCCCCCACTATGTGGGGTATATTAACATTGCACTACATGTTTTAACTTAAACTACGCTGGGTTGTAATCTATTAATAAAGTTGAACTGACCTATCTGACTGTTTTGTTGACATTCCCTTTAGCGCAGCTCCATCTAATTGATGCATAACGTAACCCCCAGCCTCTACTGTAGCGTCTATTGTATGCGCTTTATAATCCGGTGCGCCTTATATATGGACAAAGTTTTAAAATAGGTCATTCAATGAAGGTGCACCTTATAATCCGGTGCGCCTTATAGTGCGGAAAATACGGTAAATGATTAGGAGAATTTTAGAGAAATTATAGATATTTCTCCAAGGATCAATTTTGGAGGTTTGAGGATAATGTCAGCATTTTGGGTTCACCAAGTTTTTAAATATACAATTAGATGCCACCTCCATGGCAATAAATTATTTGGAAGGAACACCAGAAAAAAAGCCTTTTCTTGGAGTTTGTAAAACATAACTGGAGCTGAAACAAAATTGGAGCTCTGTGGCATGGTAGATTTGGCATAAATGTAGGGATGTTTATACAGAAAATCCCTATTGTTAAGTATGGTGAAGGATCTGTGATGTTGTGGGAACCTTGTTCGAACATCATGGACTCTATGAAGTACCAGGAGATTAAATGAAAATCCGGCTACCTCTGCTAAGAAGTTACAACTGGGTCAAGGTTGGAGCTTCCAACAGGACATTTATCCAGATGTCCAAATCCACACACAAAAAAAATGGTTCAATGACCACAGAAGCCTCTTCTCACATCAAGCATTATGAATAGGAGAAGACTAGATTTTGGTAAAAATGACCAATACATGGTTTTGTAAAAAAATATATAGATTTTGATAAGGGTTTTTAAAAATTGTATTGATATATTTGCATCAATTAGATTTCTCTCATATTTTAGAGAAAGCTAATTAAACACATATGTTTCAGAACCCTTTTTACTCATCATCACCCATGGTGCCAATGATTCTGGAGTTGACTGTCTATACTCATTAATCTGTCTGAACTTCTCTCATCCATATAACCATTCAAACACCCTGTGTTTCTTGTTTCTGTGTGTTTGACTCACGTCTCGGCACTCTGTGGTTTCCACACAACTGCAGCTTTGCTCCTGAACACGTTTATTACTCATAAATCCTGACTTGTTTAACTCTTTTGGATGCCCAGATCCCTCTTCCAGTAAGTCCTCTTTCCCCACAGCTGTTTTAAAAAAAAAAAAAAAAAAAAAACACAAGTAGGCGAATACCAGATTTTATCTGAATGACGAAATAAGACCGGGGCATGTTTCTATCTGTTTATTTTTAAGACTTTGACAGAGTGATTTTTTTTTTAGAGAAAATCTGGGGGATGTCTGCTTTCACTCCTCTGTCTTGATGGTTTTTTGTTGTGTGCGTGTTTTTTTTTTTTTTTTTAAAGAAGAGCTGACTGGAGCATTCAGCTATTCTGTTTATGTGCTCTGTGTGGGACAGTGTAAAAAAAAAGTAATAGGTTAAAGTTTCTCCAGAGTTTCTCAAAGCATTGAGTCATGATCCACTCCGCCGCTCTCCATGCCTTATCCCCCGTCCAGTACCTTTTGCCACATCAGTAAAGAATGCTACGTGTTCACATCTCCGAATGCCATACTTCACTGCTGATCTCATCGTTGGTGTTGGTATCGCTTGGACAGCAATATGAACACAATGTATGACTCAGGTTGTGGTGTACTGCAGCACAGCTATTTCTCATCATGGATCCTGAAATATTATCTGTTCACATCACACTAGATTAATCACCGGTCTGCTATTCTCTGCTAACCGTCATGGAATCTGTGTACTGGACACCGAGCAGTCTCAAGTTTAAAAGCATCAGCTGCTTCTCACTTGCTTGACAGCCAAGCTCCCACTGTGCAATCAAAAGCCTTGTGGCATGGCACTAGATGAGAAAAGTAGAACGTGTAAAAGCCCACGCATCTTTTTTACATACAGTGAAAAGTTCAGCGGCCTGTGGAGCACATCAAATATCCTGAACTACATCCAGGATCATGTTTCATTGTATCACCATGAGAACAGACATTATGGACATCTTTTATGTCGTGGCTGGCTGTTAACACTTAATTTTATTTTAAAGCATGCAATCTTGGAATAAAAAGGTTCCACAAAGCTTTCTAAAGGGCTTTGTATTGGAACCTTTTATCAAAGGGGAACCCTCTGTTGTAGGGGTGTACAAAGAGATTCCCAAAGGCACAAACTGAAGAAAGCTTTGCAATGCTAGATTAAACCAATTTCCCCCAAAGCGTTGCTGAAGTAATGATTAAAACAGTGCATGCATGTTATATCTCTATCTATCTATCTATCTATCTATCTATCTATCTATCTATCTATCTATCTATCTATCTATCTATCTATCTATCTGTCTGTCTGTCTGTCTGTCTGTCTGTCTGTCTGTCTGTCTGTCTAGTTAAAATCAACAGCGGGATGCTGTGATGTCACCCATCTGAAGTGTTTGCGTTTTATTTCTCTTATACGACAGCAATTTGCCAACAATTACAATTTTGTTATTCATTAAAGGACGACACGTCATACTTTTTATCCATTTATAGTTACTTTAAAGTTGTGGAACATCCAAAAAAAAAAGTACGTTCCCGTTATCTCTGATGTTACAGCAGTTGCTCCGTCACTTTTTTCTCTCTTGAAGTTAATAAGACAAAAAAAAAAACGCAGCTTGTCATGGCAGAAATTAATGCAAAATCAAGGAAACTCCACAATATTTGGAGTAGCTTGCAATTTTTTCAAAATTACCACCGATGCTGACCAAGATGCATCATATCACGTCATCAAAACATGCCATGTGACATCATCACAACGCATATTCTTTGAATCGCATGCGTCGAACATGAGTACTGCTAAAAGGTCTCATTTACCAACTAATATCTGTGAAAGACCGTCCAAAACAATTTAGTTTAGAAACAATCCAGCAAAATCAAGCATTTTTGGCAACAACAATTTGCAGATACAAATACAATAATGGATAATACTGGTAAAGCAGTAGTAATATTAATGGTAATAACAATAACAAGCTACTGCACCATCATTTCGTTTGTGTGTATGTATGTGTGTACTGTTTGCATATAATTTGTGTATAATGTGAATGATTTAATGACTCTACAGGTCTGTGGTTGTGGTTAAGTGGTGTGGCTGTAGGAGAGCTGTCTTGCTGTTGTTGCTTGTTCGGATGTACAGTGGGGTCCAAAAGTCTGAGAGCATATTGAAAATCTGAGGCTTTGTTGTTTTTTTTTTTTTTTTACTAATAATAAACAAAGTTTTAGAATTTTGAAAAAAGGGAGTATTCAAGATGTAGCACAATTTCTAGGTCAATATTAATATTTTAGCAAATTGTGATATTGACCATGTTAACTCCTTTTGTACAAAAAACAGATTTACCCCAAGTCTTATCCCTTCCATTGACGCGTGTGTTCAGATGACACCCTCAGATGGATATGATCTAACATGGATCATCAGGTTTTACACAAACTAATGGAGTCTGTGTCAGCTTGAGTGCACAGTCATTAAAGCAAAAATGAGACACTAAATACTAAGAAACTCTGAAATTTTTGTATAAAAAATATATATTCCTAAGATTCTACTTTTCACACAGGTTATTGCTGATGTTATTATTTCTAATGAAACTCTTCGTGTTCAATTGAAAAAGAATGTCAAACAGAAGCATTTTCACTAGTGGATCTTACTGTGTGTAGATGATGAGTGATGTCCAAACAGAGTCAAATTTGGCAGTTTTCTTTTTGATTGTTTTTTTCCATTTCAATGTAAGAGATTATTAATTTTTCCCCCGTGGGTGAGATTGATGGAGTTTCTTGATTTCCAGTTAATCCGAATGGCAATCTGTGGTACAATTAATGCATTAATATATTTGGTTTTGCCTACTTCATGCACCACAATAATGCTCTGGCACATTTGGTCCTGCAAAACAATAATATATTTGAAGTGCATTAGTGTCTTCAGGCCCCCTGTGAGCCAATAAAACAGCCTTTTTACTAGAATACAAGGTGCCACTCAGTCCTGAAAATGTTTTGATCTGCGTCCTCACTACAGTCCACCATTTCAACATTTCTTCCTCCAACTTTTATTTTCAGTCTCAAATTAAACCCAGGCCTGCATTCATCATTCTACCACCTTGTGGGTGTGAGAGAAAATCATCTGATGTGTATAAACGTCTGCAGACTAAACGTGCTTCTCGTATTCACTGTACACACACACACCCAGATGGACAGTGGGTGGGCTGACCTAGACAGCACAGCTTAAAGTGGGTCCAGACAATCCAAATCAGAAAGGCCTGAGCTCAAAGAGGGGGACAGGAGAAGGACCCACCACAGAGCTCCTTACAGGGTAGGGGTTTACTGGAAAAAAAAACAACAAAAAAAAAAAACCGACCGCTCACCTCCTGCTTGTGCGGGGAGAGTGATGTCATCATATAGACAGACGGATGAGACACACAGCCCACCAGTGGACATTGGACATTATAAGATAGCTACGTGTCACAGCAGTGCACTCAAACTATTTGGGGAATAGAGGATTTTCCCATTGCTCACTCTCTCTCTTTTTTCCATTTAGTACCGCCCTTCAGAAGCTACATAAGATATTTGCATGTTTCCCACAGGACAAGATAATATCAATTCACACCAACCATTCTATTCAAAAGTTTACATCCCCCTGGCTCTTAATGCTTCATGTTCCCTTCTTGGGCATCAGTGAAGGTTTGCACCTTGTCTAATAGTTTTGTACGAGTCCCTTAATTGCCCTCAGTGTGAAAAGATGGATCTCAACATCATATAGCCACTGTTGAAATTAGGTAAAATATGCAGAAGATGCTGGAAAACCATAGAATGGACCTGGAGAATTTTTCTGAAGAATAGTGGGCAGTTTAACTGCTCAGGACAAACCAGAGACTCATGAACAACACTCACAAAACATAAAAACAGTCGTTGATGGATGATCAGGTAACAACATACAGTATTAAGAATCAAGCGTATGTAAACTTTTTAACTGGTTAATTTGTGTAAATTCAGTCATTATAGGTTCTTGTGGACTATATGTAAACATCTGTTATGTGAAACAATTTATTCAGGACAGTACTGAATAAAAAGCTAAATGCAATTTTAAAGATACCTAAACATCTATATATGATCCCCACTGATCCATATTGAGCACTATATATAAAGTGCTGTCAAATACATAGTGCTGTTCTGGTTTTGTGTAAAAAAAATTTTTTTTGGAATTGGGTCCAGAATTGTTTCAGAAATTAAAACAAAATCTAACCCGAGTAAACACAAAATACAGTTTTAAAATAATAGTTATTTATTGAAGCAAAAAGGTTAGCCAATACCAACTGGGCCTGTGTGAAAATGTATTTCAGTATCAGAATCACCTTTATTGCCAAGTACCATGGGTTTACATGTACACGGAATTTGTCTTGGTGTACTGATGCTTAACAATAACAGTAAAATACAATAAATTAAAAAATAAATTATATATATATATATATATATATATATATATATATATATTTTTTTTTTTAATAAACATTTGCAAGGTAACATTTGCCCCATAGTTACCAATTCTCCAAATCTATGAAACTGCATTTATAATGGATTTCAGATGGACTAGATACAACCAGGCCTTATTACTGCAAACCCTGTACAATCTTACATAGAACTTTTTCAACATCATGAAGTTGGGTGAAAGGTCTTACCTAGTAACACACTGTGTCAAAGTTGAAAGAAATTCCAGAAATGATGGAGGAAGAAGGTGATTGAAATCCATCAGTCTGGGAAGGATTACAAAGCTATTTTAAAGGCTCTGGGACTCCAAAGAACCACAGTGAGAGCCATTATCTCCAAATGGAAAAACTCAGCACAGTAGTGAACCTTCCCAGAAGTGGCCGACCTTCCAAAATTCCTCCATGATCACAGTAACGACTCATCCAGGAAGTCACAGAAGAGCCAAGGACAACATCAAAGGACCTACAGGCCTCTCTCACATCAATAAAGCTCACTGTTCATGATTTTACTATCAGAAAAGCACTGGCAAAAAAAAAGTGGTGAGACGAAAACCACTGCTAACCCAGAAGAACATTAAGGCTCATCTGAATTTTACCAAAACACTCCTTGATGATCCTCAAACCTTTTGGGAGAATGTTCTGTGAACTGGTGAGTCAAAAGTGTTTGGAAGACAGGGGTCCTGTTACATCTGGCGTAAACCAAAAACACAGAATTCCACAAAAAGAACATCATACCAACGGTCAAGCATGGTGGTGGGAGTGTGATGGTGTGGGATCCTGTGCTGCAATCCTAGGCAACTTGCAATAGTTGAGAGAAACATGAATTCTGCTCTCTACCAGAAAATCCTAAAGGAGAATGTCCGTAAGTTGAAAGTGAAGCAAAACTGGATTATTGCATTAAAAATCAAAAGCATAGGAGTAATTCTTAGTCCTAGAAGAAGTGAATAACTGATCTCCAGTTATTGGTTTGGTTGCAGTTATTGCTGCTAAAGGTGGCACAACCAGATTTTAAGTTTAAGGGGGCACTTCTTTTTTTCTTTCTTTCTTTCTTCGGTAAATAAATAAATAAATAAATAAAAACTGTATTGTGTGTTTACTCAGGGTGTCTTTGTTTTAGGTTGTATTTCATTTGAAGAGCTAAAATTATTTAGTATGAGATATACACAAAACCAGAAGAAATACTTTTTCACAGCACTGTACTTGTACCTGTTAAAAAACAACAACAACAACAACAACAACAACAACTACCAGTCAATGAAAAATAATATTTTTAGACATTTTGATAATGGCTCATAAATTTAATTTGTTACGAAAACAAATGTAAATAATGAGGTTAATGCTTATGTGTAAATTTAGTCCAGTATAAATAAATGTATTTATTAATTGGTAGTTAATTAAATCGTGGTTTTACTTCTAAATTGCCTTCTCACACAAATAGGTTTCATGTAGGGAAAGCAGACGGCAAATGCTTGGTGTCTTTGGGTATTTTAAGAAAGCTCTCAGGGTGAAGCTCCCTTATGGAGCTTAGGGAAAGCTGCCAAGAGTGTGCAAATGTTCAAATCTTCATCAGTATTTCTATTAGTAATCTAAAATGTAAAATAGTTTTGATTTCTTTAACACTATATACAGTAAGTCCATTTGTCATAATATCTGCCAATTTTAATGTCATTTCATAATGTTAAAGCTTCATTATTATTCTAACATAGTCAAAAAAAAAAAAAAAGAAAAAGTGGTGGGTGGCCCAGTGGTGTGTCAGTGTTACCAGGCTAGATCGGAAGGGTCATGATGGATCCTGGAGCCTATCCCGGGAATGCAAATTGGTGTATATTAGCAATTGCCATAATTTGTACAAATTGTTTTGTTGTTTTCTCAAGCCAGCTTAAACAGACAATTTGTCTAATATCAGTTATTGACATATTGTAGCTTTTATGTGTTAAAGAATTGCATGACCTTCCACATACTGTGGAAAAGCTTTCTTCATCATTGACCTGTGTGACCCATTCATAGTGACTCATACTGTAGAAAAACATGACAGTGCAATGTGTCATTCCATTGAATGCATCACATGCTTTACATCTTTCCTCGTACCGTATACGCACACATCTGTAGCTGAGTTTCCACTCAGGAGGTAGAGGTGGAAAATTAACCATTTTGATGGGCAAATACTTTTGTTATTTGGTGGACAGTTAAATCAATCTATCAATCTGTGCTTTGTGTGTGGGAGGCTAGGAAGGATCCTGTTATCACACGCCAGTCCCAATGTTAATCTGTCTGTAAAGACCATCAGTGTGTTTATTACAGAAAGAAGGTCATCATGGAAAGCTATTATTATCCACCCAAACAACATTGCTGTCAGAGTTTCCTGTGATCTCAAGTGTATAAAAACAATATGATTTATTTGGGATATGTTGGTTTATTTTATTTTGGAGGAGAAATAATTAATATAGTGGGTGGAGGGTGTGAACTACTTCAGTTATTCTGGGTGGAGTAATTACCAGACGATAAATTTTCCAGAGCTGTTCCATGACCACAACATAGTTCGGAAGCCAAATGGCTGCTCAACCAAACAGCTTGACGTAAGATTTACAGTAAACTGAAAGGCAAGAATATGAAGTCTTGATGTGACTCTGTTTAGCAGTGAATGGCTGATTCCATGATTGGGGTGTCATTTCTGCCCCACAGATATTACATTTGCCAGACATTTCAAGTAAATTATCCTTCACAGCTACCTACAGTATGTGCATGTTTCAGATAAATAGCCTAAAACATTAATAACAAACCTGCCTACATTTTTCTCTGTCCAAGTCCACTATAACTATACTTTACCTTGGCATACTGTATAAATATTAAAATATTCCAAAAATCTTCTTTTTTTTTCTTGCATTAATGTGTAAATCCGTTTAATATCTCATGCTTGAAACATTCTTTTCCATGTGTACTCCATTATACATTCTTCATTATAGGTTATATATTTCAGAACATACCAGAACATTTACTCAACCCTGTTACATGAACCTATTCACCTCCATATTCCAGAAATGTCTGGAATATTCAACAGGACACAATTTTAACAGGAAGTTGCATCATTCAAATTTCCGTAAGATATATATATTTTTTTGCCCCTCATTATTTTTAGCTTACTTTCAGTAATATGGTAATATTATCTGAAGAGTGAGAAATATATGAACTTCACCTGAAGTTTGTAACTTTTTACTTACAAAGTAGCATTGTTGGTCAAGAAGATATCTTAAAAGCCACCAAATACTATAAGTTCAGGCCTAAAGCAATCATGTCCGCGACCCTCACTAAACACAGAGGAGGCTGAACACTGAACCCTCTCCAGTTCAGCCTTGTTGTTCTTTTACTCACATTGCCCAAAAGTGAGCCAGATGAGAAAATATGACTCAACACAATGACATCCAGTCATCATCGTGTACTGCCATTCACAGATGGTAATGCTAATTTGCTAATTTTCTTTCACATCCTGTCGGTTTAAAAAAAAAAAAAAACTGTGGGTCACGATTAACTTTTAATTGAACAAAACTTTTGTAAGTACAGTTGCAATCAAAATTATTAAACCCCCATTGCAAATCAGGTTTATTGTGAAAATTTACAGACTTTCAGCTGTTATAATTTGCATTTTCGGTTGAATTTGGGGAAACCACTTGAAACATTTACTGTGCTGAACTATTTCAATTGCTTTTGTTTGATTTGTTCATTGCAAACAGCTGAAAGTCTGTCAATTTTCACAATAAACCTAATTTACAATGCGCGTTGAGTACTTTTTATTGCAACTGTACATATTTGCTTTTAGCAGGTTTGAATATAATAAATCCAGTTAAGCCATATTTATCCAACTTCAGTTTAAACTAAAAAGTGGACAGTTAACCTGAGATCTTAGTTTAAAGGAAAGCTCCTTGCTGAAACACATTAAATACATTTCTTATAAATACATGCCAAAACATTTACTAAACCCTGTTACATGAACCTATTCACCTCTGTGAAATATCTGAAATATTCCACATGACACATTTTTAACAGGAAGTTCCATCATCCAAATTTCCATAAGATCACAGAAGGATTTTTTTAGCTTATTTTCAGTAATATGGTGATGATATTTGACGAAGTCACTTTGAAAGCACAGCCATGTTTCTCAAATTATAGATCAAAAGAAACTGAATATCAAATGGATGCTAGTTCAACACAATTTGTGGATTTGTTCATTCTATGCTAATTATGAGGGGGACTCAAATGAAAACATTATTATATTATTATTATTATTATTATTATTATTATTATTATTATTATTACTTTTATAATTTTGCGTTGTTTTGTTGAAAATAGGTGTCATGAAAGTTGTCTCTCCCCCCATAATCTCCAAGTGTTCGAGTGCTTGATGAGCGTCTGGACAAAAAAATTTAATTCCAATTTATGTTGCACTTTTAATATTGTCCTTTGACGCTCATATTTAACTGCAAAATGCAGAAAGAAAGAATGTAAAAAATAATATTGTTTTCATAGATTTACATTTACATTTACATTTATTCATTTAGCAGACGCTTTTATCCAAAGCGACTTACAAATGAGAGATACAAGCAAGGTGATATTAAGCAGAGAACAATACAAGTATTGCTACTATACAAGATCCATTAATTGAGCATTAGAAGAAGCAAAGTGCGCAGAGTAGAGGTGCAAGTGCCTTTTTAAAAAAAAAATTTTATGAGTTGGTTAGGTGTTGACGGAAGAGGTGGGTCTTTAGCTGTTTCTTGAAGATGGTGAGTGAATCTGCAGTCCTGATTGAGGTTGGAAGTTCATTCCACCACTGAGGAACAGTTAGTGTGAAGGTTCTGGATGGGGTCTTGTGCCACGCTGAGTAGGAACTACTAAACGTCGGTCGCTAACCGATCGCAGATTGCGTGTGGGAATGTAAGCCTTCAGGAGAGAGTTGAGGTAGGAGGGTGCTGTTCCAGACAGGGTCTTGTACATGAGCATCAAGGCCTTCAATTTGATGCGAGCAGCTACAGGAAGCCAGTGGAGGGAGATGAAGAGGGGTGTGACATGGGTAATGGATAATCAGATTAACTGATTATCCCAGTTTTAATGGATCATTGCATGTTTCCTTAGAGTTAGATGGGTTAAATAGCACAGCAATGATGGGAAGAGTTTAAGCAGCTATGACTGTGGTGTCACTGCAGTCGCATGTCAAGGACAGAGGCGGTGGTAGATGATGCAAGTGTTGAAGGTGTGCAATAACGCTAGGGGTCTAGGGAAGAGCCATTAGTATGAATAATCATATGAGCTTCTGAGAAGTGCTGGTGGAGTCATCTGTGGTTTAAGCTCAGTAAATTACAAAATTCCTCATCGCTTTCCCATCTGTACTCCTCCCAATCCATCCCCCATCCGACTCCTCCAGGCAGAGTTCTACACACAACAGTACACTAATATATTTTATACATTTATAATGAAAGGGCTTGGGTTTGCCTTTTATTGCTTAGTGACTGATAAATAGTTCGACTGTACAGTGCTGCTAATAAATGTCACCTACTTTATTTCTAATGCAAAATAACAAAAGGAGAAGAATGTATGACTGAGATGAGCTGGCGTCCCATCTACGATATATTTCCTGCCTCATGCCCAGTGTTCCTGGGACAGGCTCTGGATCCACCGTGATCCAGACCAGAATAAAGCGCTTACTGAAAGTCAGTGAGAAATATATAAATTTCGCCTGGAAATCGCTTTCTCCCTACAAAGTGGCATTGTTGGTCAGGAAGATAATTTAATTCACTAAATACTATAACATCAGATGTAGAGCAATCATGCCCTCGAACCTCATTAAACACAGAGGGGCTGAACACTGACCTGTGTGACCCCTCTCCAGTTCAGCCTTGTTGTTCTCTTACTCACGTTGCCCAACACTGAGCCAGATGAGAACATATGACTCAACACAATGACATGCAGTCATCATCATATACTGCCATTCACAGATAGTAATGCTAATTTGCTAATTTTCTTTCACATCATGTCTGTTGAAAAAAAAAAAAAAAAACTATTGGTCACGATTAACTTTTGATTGAACAAAACTTTTGTAAGTACATACTTGCTTTTAGCAGGTTTGAATATAATACATCCAGTTAAGCCATTTTTTATTTAAACTGAAGTTGGATAAACAAGTGGATAGTTATCCTGAGATTTTAGTTTAAATGAAAGCTCCATGCTGAAACACATTAAATACGTTTATATTGAAGTAAATGTGAAGTGTGTTAGCGATTCTGGTGCTAAGATTGTTGGTTGATCCTGTATTTTTGGCTCTGGAGTCACAGGGGGACATAGACTAGCATAGTTACAATGCTGTTTATTAAGAGAAAACTATCTCTAAGTGATAACTGTCAGGTTTTGCTCTCAGCTCAAAAGAACCCCCAAAAGAGCTTCTTTTTTCAAACACCATTGTCCAGTGACATTCAATGTCATATTAATGAGAAATCCAACAGAGACGTAGTGCAGACAGTAAACATTGCACTCAAAGGAGCTATATAATGCTGAGTTCTGCTGAGTTATGAAAGAGACTCAGCTCAGCTAATTAGCGATGTACAAGTTGATGAGCGCTGTGGTGTTGATGGCGGTATTATCTTTTCAAGCTGATGTGTTTGAGCTGAGTGTACAGATGAGGAAGTGAGAGAGCATTAAGGCACTGCTGCATCGCTGTCTTTAAGTAGAGATAGAGCTAAGGACTAAACCCCACTGGCACCACTGTCAGCAGGTAGTCAAATGGTATTGTGGGTATTGCAGGAAATATCCATCTATTTTCTGTACCACTTATCCTACACAGGGTCACGGGGTGCATGGAACCTCCCCCGGGGAATCAACAGGGTGCCAAATCATTTTAGGGAACAATTGCACACACACTCACACACTACAGACAATTAGAGATGTTAATAAGCCTATAACACGTCTTTGGACTGGAGGAGGAAACTTAAGTACCCGTAGGAAACCCCCGAAGCACGGAGAGAACATGCAAGTTCCCCACACCAAGGGCAGAGGCAGGATTCAAACCTCCAAGCCCAGAGGTGTGAGGCCACTAAGCCACCATGCCCCCCCATGCAGGAAACAATTAAACAATAATTGTATTATAATTGGGCGCAAGTTCGCCTCACACTTCCAGGGTTGGGGGTTCGATTCCCACCGCAGCCCTGTGTGTACGGAGTTTTCAAGTTCTCGTGCTGTAGTGGTTTCCGCCGGGTACTCTGGTTTCCTCCCTCAGTCCAAAGACATGCGTGGTAGGCTGATTGGCATGTCCAAAGTGTCTGTAGTGTATGAATGGGTGTGTGAATGTGTATGTGAGTGTGCCCTCTGGCAGCCTGTCCATGGTGTACCTCGCCTTGTGGCCCATGCTCCCTGGGATTGGCTCCGGGATCCCCATAACCCTATAGGATAAGCGGTATAGAAAACGGATGGATGGCTGAATGTATTACAATTCCATCCTAAAATCATGCAATTTTCCTAACAATTGAAATCATCCTAACAATGGATTTTTGCGGTCCGGGAAGCGCTTCCTCTCTCTGAAGTCCAACACAGAGAGAATGAGGAGGAGTTTCTTCCTGTAGGCCATTCGGGCCCTCACACCTTGGACTATTAATACATAAGACATATAAATACAGGCCTTCGATTTCTCTGCACAACACCCACACACCCAACATTCCTGTCAATACAACTTTTATTTGCTGTCTATATTTTAAATCGTTTATATTTTTCTTTTTCTATGTAAGTAAACTATGTTTTATGTTACCAGACAGGCATAAAATGCATTTCACTGCAAGTCGTACTGTGTATGGCTGTGTGCGTGACCAATGAAATTTGATTTGATGCTAAAATAAGTCTAAACGCCATTGAAGATCACATTATTTACGCAGATTGACATGCAAGTTGTTCAGAGTGGATTTTTTTCCTTTATTACCAATGTCATTAAACTAAATAAACTACTTGTTCAAATGAACATGATAGGTTAGAGCTCACCATGTCTCACTTTTGTGCAGGGTGCTGGTGACAGTTTCATGGGTGCACTGGCCTTCTACATGGCCCACTATCCGTCGATGCCTCTGGAGGAGATGAGCAGGAGAGCAAACCTGGTAGCTGCAGTGTCTGTGCAGAGCGTCGGCACTCAAACATCTTATCCATTCAAGAAGGACCTAGCAGCAGAATTGTTTTAACCCAACCTTAATATCGTATCTTCTTTCTATAGGAATAAACTCTTACCTCAACTACTGCACTGGCAATTGTGTCTGATATGTTACAGGATGTTTTTTAGAATGTGAAATACTGCATATAAATTTATACCACAGTGCTGTTTAATTCTCAATTCTGATTGGGCAGAAAGAGTGCATTATTTCTGCACGGTATGACAGTAGTCTCAGCTGAGAGAGAGAGAGAGGGAGAGAGACTGGTTAGTGAATGACCGCTTATCACACCTATAAGTGATTAACAGGGACTTTTGGGTGTCCCATAACATTACATCTAACTATTAGAGCTGCAACAACTAATTGATAATAATCGATCATGAAAATCGTTGTCAACGAATCTTGTTATCGATTAGTTATGGAGGAGATTTACTTATTATGTTACTTCTGTTCTGAAAACAGAACTTCGGAGAGTAAATACTAAAGTTGTGTCCCAAATGAAGTACTGTACACTTACACTATGCACTCTACCCTCTAGTGTGTGAATTTTACAAAGGTAATATCATCTAAAATGGAACGCTAACGGGTTTTTTTTTTTACAATCCGGAACTATAAGCCACTTTCTACATGACGTCATAGCACGTAATGCGACGGTGCTAGATTTAGCCTAATACCCAGAATTACATGACTTTACATGACAAAATTACACTGTACATGACATTCTTTTCTCTCAATGACCATCAGACGGAGGCGAAATCGTCAAGAAAATGTGTGACCTCCAAGTCCTCTAAAGCAGTGGATCATTTTATATTAAACACCCCCAAGAAGATTTATAAAGTTTATAAAGTGGAGTTTGTGTAGCACGAGCACGACAGTGATGCTGTCGTGAGTTGCTTAAAAGGTTTAGTTTAATTTACGTTTATTGACATTATATGCTGTATCAGTGTATCTTATGTTTTTTATTATAACGGAAGTGATGTATTAGTAACGAGGCTGCGTTGCTCCTCACTGGCAGTGTAGACACGGTGATACAAAGTGGGTGCGCGAGTAAGATCTGTAATGTCTAATTAAAACATTATGATCAAAATTAAACACAAGCAAAATAACATGTCTAAAGGCAGCGAGTAAAAGAAACCACAAGGTGCAATGGCAGAGTTTGTATTATTAATTTAGGACTGTAATTTAATTCAGTGTTTTTTGTGCATCCATAAAAAATAATTCATATATACTATGATGTTATATATTTAATATATATAATGTGTGTGCGTGTATATATATTATATATAAGTATTTATGTACTTTTATGAGACTGAATTAAACTACAGTCCTAAATGAATAATATATATTCTGGTGTGTGTCTCTATGTATTGGGTTCTTTTCAGTCTTATATAATTAGACAAAAAGTTGTGTAAAGTTTTAGTCTGAAGTTTATATTTGTAACACTCAGTTTGTGGATTTAATTAAAAAAAAACTGAAAAAATGGTACAGAAGGTTTGTCCCATCGGATTAATCGAAAAATAATCGGCAAACTAATCGATTATGAAAACAATCATTAGTTGCAGCCCTACTAACTATAAACTGGTAAAATGTGTGATGTGTCATTCATTAATATACACAATGTTATAATCTTTTAAAAATCACTGTGGTATAAGTGGAATAACTCTCCAGACTGTTGTTTTATAAAAAAAATAATCCACTTCGGGGGTAGAATACTACCCTGCGTGGATTATTTTCATATTACTGCACAGTCTGCCTTGTGTTATTTACATCAAGCCATTCAGTGAGCCCTGGTGCACTGCTGACAGGGGCGGAGTCATCCTGGAAGAGACCACTCCCATCCCAATGTTTTCTTATAAGATACAGGTGAGTAGACAGAACTCTAGCAGTGCATTTACAGTACTCCGCAAAACTCTTGTTTTTTAGTACAAATTTGTTATAGATTTTTATAATATGACTTATTTTATGACAGTCAGAACAAAAACAATTTAGATTGAAAAACTAAGAAGCAAGTACGACAGTCAAAGTCTTGAGAACAGTGTCTGGTTCTGCAAGACGCTCAATAAAACTTACATTTCCTTATAAAACTGCACTAATAGACTTTTTATGTAAAAAAAATTAATTTCATTATTTTTAAAGGTATCATTGTTCTATAGCATTTCTTTATATGTACTTACGACTTTAACACATTGTCATTATAGGGTATTGTTTGTACAATTTTGAGGAAAATAATGAATTTAATCCATTTTGGAATAAGGCTGTAACATAACATGTGGAAAAAGAGAAGCGCTGTGAATACTTTCCAGACACACTGTATAATATAAAAAGTGTTAATATTCCCCACGGAAACTAAGATGGAGTCTTTTGTTACACCCTTACTTGGTACCATGCTGTATGTGATGGGTGACATTTTGAACACTTTGGCCTTAGAGCTGACTTATTTATTTTTTTAACACAACCTACTAACAAAAATTACTCACTTGACTAAATTAATAAAAAATGTGATGCTGATTGTATAACTGTTCCTTCTTGAGGAGTTAAATTCATAACTATCATTTTACAATAAACACTATAGTTACAACACGCTCCTCTTTGCCATTTCCTGCCTACTACAGGGAAGGTTTGGATGTTTTGAAAGCAGGGCTTTTCATAAACTCGGATTGATAAACAAGGTTTTAAGTGATAACTATCTTATATTTTATGAAAACATGTTAAGCAAATAAAAACCACCTATAGTTTTATTTAGCTGTGTGTGAGATGGATTTTTGTTGGTTTGTTTTTAAATCTCAGATTGAGAGTAAATTATAGACTCCCATTTTCATTTTAAATACATTGTGGTACTCTGTGTGTATGAGACACATATCTCTGTGTGTATGAGTATGTATATACACGTAAATGTAAAAGAAAATTTATATATATAATGTGTGTGTGTATATATATATAATGTGTGTATATATATATATACAGTGGTCTGCAAAAGTTTGGGCAACCTTGTTTATTTCAATGATTTTCCTTCATAAATCGTTGGTTCTTAGGATTAAAAAAAATCAGTTAAATATATCATATAGGAGACAAACACAGTGATATTTGAGAAGTGAAACGAACTTTATACCATTTACAGGAAGTGTGCAATAATTGTTTGAAC
>JAFFST010047159.1:12942-44757 GCA_022414735.1 Noturus placidus | reverse complement strand
CAACCATGTTCTTCCAATTTTTCTGGAAGACCTACATGGTCAGGTGTCCACATACTTATAGTGTAAATCCAGCCATCAACAAATTAGCACCAGAATCATTAACCACGTCACAAATACTGTACTGTATTTCAGGCTGCACTTTTCCTTTAAGAAGCCTCCCCATTATTCTATCCGGGTTGGGAAGTTCTTATGAGCCCTTCAGGAAAACAACACGGCTACGTCACGGTGTCAGGAACCAATAGGAACGCAGGAACGGATGTGCTGGAGGAAAGTAGCGTGTGTGGATGTGTAGTTCTCCCGTAAAGCGCTTGTGTGTGTGTGTGTGTGTGCGTGGGCGCGCGCGCGTGTGCGTGTGTGTATATGCGTGTATGCATGCATGCGTGCGTGCGCGCGCGCGTGCGTGAGGAGGGACGTATGGAGTGCGTGTGGGAACAGAGCTAAACGGATCGCAGCACTGAACTTTTCGGAAGTAGTTTTGTTTTGAGATTCGGAAAGGTTGTTGAAAGGATCTTGTGTCTTCCTGCATTAACACTAGAAGGCACGCGCGCGCGCGCACACACGCACGCACAGACACACACACACGCACGCACACACACACACACACACACACACACGCGCGCGCACGCACACTAAGCCAGACAGGATCTCCAGCAAAAGTTTCATATCTGATCTGATCTCGGGGTGAAGATGTCCTGCTGATCGGAGTTTCCAGCTCGTTTCTCTGGACTGGTGCTGAAGGCCATAAACAGGAAGAACAATCCGGCTTGATGTGCTCCACCAGCTCTGATCTGCTTTCTCCTTGGGGGTTGTTTTCTAGCTCTGCTGCAAACTTGCAGATGAAATCCTGGAGCACTGATGGTCATCTGACTTCATAGATGATCCAGGAGCTGACTGTCTACTCCATACTCCAAGCATGGAAGTGTAAAGAAGAGAAGTTTGAATCAAAAAAGAAAAGAAATCAGGATCGCCAGCATGCTGAAGACTCTAACCAAAAAGCTCAGAAGACATTCCCTTAATGAAATTCACCCTTTCCAGCTTAAGGTAAGTAAAGAAAGAAAGATCAGTTAGGATGCTTAGAGCAAACTTTCTGCAGCCTTTAACTGTATAAAAAAAAACAACAACACACAAATGTTACCCCTCATGAATATAATCCATCTATTTCATTATTAGGCACATTTACTGGAACTGTACACTCTTCGACATAAAGGTACCAATTTGTACTTTTCCTTGGCTTTGTAGTGGTCCCATCAAGGCTAGTCCAGTATACCTGAAAATGTGTATAAAGGGCTCCTATATTTAAAAAAAAAAATTTGTTGCCATATGGCAACACAATGCACAAACACAAATGGTTCAAAAAATAATATAAGATACATACACTTACTTTAAAACATAATTAAAGGTCCAGCACATGTACCTTCCCGGGTAAAAGATACATCCTCATAGACAAATACATGTACAGCTTCGTAACTTTATTTCTGAGAAAATTTTGTCATTTGATCCCATTTGACTATATTTGTATGCGTAATCGTTTTGATTGGTATAGGTTGTGATGATCTGCACAGACCTGCTTCAGACCCCACTTTAAGAGCCATAGTTCAGCAGTTAGTAACAATACAGCACAACCAATTATGGAAAAGGGCTTTTCTTATTGTTTTGTAATTGTTTAATAATAATAATAATAATAATAATAATTATTATTATTATGTCGTAGCGTTGGACTAGCGCCTGAAACGGGCGTTTGGATTCCTTAAATGTTTCACGCATACAAATAACCATCCACAAGGACACTTGTGAACCCCCCCCCCCCCCCCCCCCATTGTACTTGCCTACACGCATAACATTGTTTAAAATGGTTTATCTATTTATATCAAGTGATTCTAATTCCACCAGTTTATTTTTTTGTAGAGAGCAAGCTCTGAGTGGGTTGTACTTCCTTCGAGAGGTTTTGTTTTATTTAAACTTTCCTCCTTCTCTGCAAGCTAATTCTGGCATTGCATAGACACGGAAATCTTTACGTCGACCCTCTTTCAGTGAGAACACTAGTGCACAAGGGAAACAGACCTTGTGATGCTTCTAAAGAAAATGGCTGGCCTGTGGTTGATACATTCTCCCTTTCCCAAAATGAAAGCCATGTCTCGGTTTCACCAAAAAAGAAAAAAAGAGGGCAGTGTTGTTATTTTTTGCAAAGCTTTACAGCGTTTTTTTTTTACTCTTAGCCTGCCATTCCACCCCCTGCGTGATAAATGTCCTTCCAGGTAGATGTGGGTTTCTGTGGCATGTTCGATATGACTGGAAAATTGAAACTGTCTGCACACATGCACTTCATGGCCGATTAGTTATGCGTGCCATCCTGATGGAAAGTGCTAGGATGCAGCTGCTCAGGGCCTCTTCGGCCCATTGTAGGATGTGTTTGCACTCTTCGTGCCATCTTGAGGGTGAGAAACATCGGCGAGCATTGTCACGTTCAAGTCTGCTTTGTCGATAAACCTCAGCTACGTCATGTTTGCGGGTCATAGCTGTGACTGTGCTGTGAATGTGTTTTTAAACACTAAAGGGAGAAAGCATCCATTTATGAGTAATTAGCAGTTTTCGGGTGCAGTATGTGAACATGTTATGATGTTAGTATGGGAAAACATGGTTTTCTCATTCCTGCAAAGTTGATCGCTTTCCTATACAGATGCACATGAACCACATGCTTCATCAGTGATCAAGAACCCAGACAATACTAAATCTTCTTTGGAAATACAAAGTAAATATAATCCTATAAGAATAACAATGAATACATGAGACAAAAAAAAGAACCCCCCCCCCCCCCCCCAGCTCTCAGAATTGAACTGATTCTAATGCCACCGGCTTGTGCTAAGAAGTTGACAATATTATTAATAATTGTAGCGCAATGTTTTAATGGCTGTGTTGTTACCTTTGTAAATAATAAAACAAAGTTATTTGTTGCATAATTGAGATATGCGCATGTTTCTATGTTGTTGTAAGAACAGGTTCTGGTTCACAGTTTTTAAGGGTGTGCTGTGTGTACTGGATACGTCTAGAATTCTCCTAGTGTTGACCTAGTATAGCATCGAGAATTTTTCTTACCTGGACCAAACTAACTCAAACACACCCAAACTAACTCAGGGCGTGTTTGGTGATTAGGCGATGATTGTTAAATCATGGAAAATGCATGGAGGTTGCTTTCAATGTCGATTTGGAGGCAAAATATCCTTTTTTGTGGCTTTTATGTAGCATTAGTTGAAGTGGAACATCACAATAAAGTTCAGCTGAATGTCTCGGATATAGCCAAGTTGTTATTTTCAGTCATCTTGCAATGTTGAAAATGAAATACTTTCCATTCAGCATGTCATAATTCTCTGTACACCCGCTAACACCTCCTGTTTTGTTTTTGCTTGATTTAACTAAGAAAGTGATGGACTTCACTCAGTGGCTCGGTCATTAGGTGATGATGATTGTTAAATCATGGAAAGTACAAAGCTTTAGGACTAAGCTAACCCTCTTGATCTACACTATTTTCAGACTGTACATAATGATCTTTATTATAATGTTCATGAAAGAGCCAAGCATCACTGTATAACTGAACATGTTATAATTTCTGTATGTCTGTATATCTATTTAGTTTGTCAGATCACATATAGAGCGTATGTTTTCTTGTCTTCCTTGGTTTTTAGACTACAAGGACACATGTGACATCTGTACTTTGTGCAGTTTCTTCAGTTCAGCAGTGACACAAATTTTCCATATTTTTACATGCTATTCAAAATCACAAACTTCACATAAAAGGTTTATTTGAATAATTCACATAGTGCATCACAGACTGCGTACTATCATTGAAAATAGTAGATTATTCCACTTTATACCACAGCAGTAATTCTAATATGTTGTTTTTATACTAGATTCTTAGACAGGGACTTGCATGGTGGATGTTCCATATTAACAAACACAATGTATGTAATCGTTGATATGAAGTTTTCTGTAAGGACACATTTCGTTAGCATTTTTGTAAGGAGTCTCCAGAATCAGTGCTTTGTAACAGCCAGAAGTAAAACCATAGCAAAAAGTTCTCAGACACAGGAAAGTCTTCATAGTGAAGTGCTTTGTGGTTTCTCTGCAACATGACAAGGTGCTGCTGTTTTCCTTATCACCATCAAGTTTTTTTTTTTTTTTTTTTATCACAGAAGAAGTGGTAGCTCTAACACATTTTTTTTGCTGATGTGGGAAAAAAAAACACACTCCATAAACAACACTCTTAGCCAGTACTAGGTAAGAAACTAGCCTAATTTGAAATCTAGATTCGGTATATTATTATTCAGTTATAAAGATTATAAACACTGACTACGTTTACATGGACAGCAATAATCTAATTATTGACCTTATTCTGAATAAGACAATATTGTGATTAAGGTGTTTACATGAGTCACTTTTAGAATACTCCTTTCATGTTCCTGTTTTACATGTTATAGAACAGAGATCAATTAACAGCACACGTCATTACGTCAATGCGCCACGCCGTCCGACAGTCCCTCCAGAATTTCACGTATCGACATACAGTTCATCTTTGTTATGGTATCATATACAGTTTTGCAGCCGTGCTCTATTGTTTACTGTTAAACGGTTGAACACTGTCGTGTGTGTACGTGTCCTGTCGCAAAAAACTCTCACAAGATGTTAATAATGTGATTAAGGTGTGTACATGTCTGTAATGCGATAATCAATAATGCGACTAAAACAGGAATACTCCACATGTCTTAATTTGATTTTTGTTTACTTAGAGTATGACTTTAATCAGATTAAGGTCATCAATAATTGTTGTTTACATGCTAGTTTCTAAATCGGAGCATCATCTTAATCGGTTTAATATCGGATTATTGTTGTCCAAGTAAATATTCTGAATGATTGGTTTAATTCTTACGATGAGGAGGTTGTTTTCAATGTTGATTTGGAGGCAAAATATATTTGGAGGGGGGGTGGAAAGGTTGAAATATTTTCAAATTGGTAAGCACTCCACTCCAGAGGCAGGAAAATGCCCTATATAACTCATTAACATACATAATTCATTAAAATATATGATTTTCAGGATAAAAATCACTTATGTGTTTTATAAACTCACTACCCACTTTATTAGGAACATTTCTACACTGGCACAGGCTCACCAAAACTCAGTCTTTTTCCAGTCTTAAACTGTCCAGGTTCAATGAGTCTGTGCTCATGATAGCCTAGGATTCCTGTTCTTGGCCGACTGGAGTGGAACCTGATGTGGTCTTCTGCTGTTGAAGCTCATCCACCTCAAGGTTTGATGTTTTGTGCATGCTAAGATGCTTTTCTGCTCACCATGGTTGCAAAGCGTGATTATTTGAATGACTATATCCTTCCTGGATATAGAGCTCGATCTAATCTGGCTAGTTTCCTCCGACCTTGTTTATCAACGTGGAGATTCCTCCCACAGAACTGTCGCTCTCTCTATGTTTTTTGTTTTTTGCACCATTCTGTGTAAACACTAGAGACTGTTGTGTGTTCTTCTGAAGTACTTAAACCAGCCCATCTGGTACCAGCATCCATGCCACGGTTAAAGTCACAGAGATCATATATTTTCTTCATTCTTATGTTTGATGTGAACGATAACTGAAGCTCTTAACCTGCATCTGCATGATTTGTGCATGAATGTGCAGGTGTACAGGTGATCCTAATAAATTTGATGGTGAGTGTAGACTCCCACTAAAATTATAACATTTTGGAACCTTGTTTAGCTTTGGCTTTCACACTGATATGGGAATGTCAATAATATTAGCTCTTGCTTTGGAATTCCCATAATTCTGTTTATATGTTGGAAATGTTGCTGACTTATTTGTGAAGGTTATAGAACAAAACTAATGGGTGATTGTCCTCCTTCAAACTTGACCACTTGGCTTACACAGATAAATACAATTATGTTAATTGGAGTCCAGAGTCATGCCAAGAATGGCTTTGGTGCTGCAAGAGGAGAGCTGACTGAGGCCACACTTCGCTGTGTGTGTATTGGATATGACCCAGTGGACATGAATGAAGTCCTTGCCAGTGACTAGCTCTGTGATCATAATTTGTGGGAGTGTATCACGCACATAACACATGCACTGCTGTGATCTCACATGCCAACATTTACCGATGGCACCAAATCGGAAAATGCCGAGAGCATGAGTGTGTGAAATGGATTAAACATGTTCAAACATCGACATGATTTCTCATACTAATATTAATACTTACTTTCTTTACCCTTCTTGCTCTCACTTTTCCTTTGCAAAGCAGACGTGCTCAGATCCGTGTTTATCATCTACCTTCGTGTGTTTGTGAGGGTCAGTGCACTCCAGTCATTACTGAGAAATCCATTTATAATGGGTTTGTGACTCATTTGCTAGCAAGAGGACTGAGAACATAAATTCCAGATTCTCAAATTTCCTCCAGGGTTGACCTGACAAACATTAAAACTTCCCATGGACCTTGCAAAGAAAGAAAGGACAGTTTTTATAATAGTCACATTCAGAGCAAATCTCTCTATAATGTCGAAATGAACAATGATAAACTATAACATGAATGTTCGAGACAATGTCAAGCTGGTGTATGATATTTTAAGACGTTGCTGGGAAACTGGTTAAAGTGTGATGAAGCTTGTGAATAACTGGCAGCGCTTCCCACTCAAAATGAGTGTGTTCATTGTGCTGTGAATCACAGGCCTAAATCCTACTGGCATGCAACTTGCAATTTATGAAATGTTTGCTTTTACACAGACCAGGAGGAAAGGGATGGGACTTTCTCGCTAGTGATCATTTCCATGTCGATTAAGCACTGCTTCTAAAAGTGAATGAGTCTAATCTTCATGTCTAGGCGCAGAGGGAAAGTGTTATTATTAAAGATTGAGAAAGAAATGTTGAGATTATGTTGTTTAAGGTAAATCGGGAGATGAGTGATTCACCCTGTACTAATAATGAAAACTCAGTCAATTCAGGATTTTATGATTGCAGAAATGAACGCAAACTCAAGCAAACTCTTTAATATTTGGAAGAGCTTGCATTTTTTTTTTTTAATTGCCACAGATTTTCTTCAAATTTGCGCCAAGCAACGTCATGTGATGTCATCACAACATCCAATCAGCCAAAGCCCTCTTCGATTCACATATTTCAAACACGAGGACAGCTAAAAGATCTCATTTACCACCAAACATTACTGCAAAAGACTGAAAAACTATTTCATCCAGTTGCAATTTCAACAATTCAAGTAATTTTCTGCAAAAAAAGTGCAAACGTTTAGTTTTTTTTAAAAAAAAAAAGCTGCTGAAAAATCAAGCATTTTTGGCTGCAACAATCACAAAAAAAGTTTATATTTATACATCCATCTTTTATACCGCTTATCCTTCCTTCAGGGTCACGGGGAACTTCCTGGGAGCCTATCCCAGGAAGATTGGCACAAAGTAGGGTACACCCTGGACAGGGTGCCAATCCATCACAGGGCAATAGAAATACATTTATTGTTTTATTACTGTATTTACAGTAAGAACTTTTCAGAAAGGGATAAAACACAATAAGACATTGATGTTATAGGAAAATAACCAATGACAAGGTAGTGTGATCCCATTAACACTGTGAGGTAACACTGTGCCCCTCGGGGCACAAGGGAGGGAACACCCTGGACAGGGTACCAACTCATCGTAGGGCACAATCGCACATATATTCACAAATTACAGACACTTTTTATATGCCAGTCAGCCTACAACGCTTGTCTTTGGACAGTGGAGGAAATCCCAGAAGCACAGGGAGAACATGAAGACTCTGCGCACACACAGGTAGGAGGCTGGATTCGAAACCCTAACCCTTGAGGTTTGAGGAAACATGCTAACAACTAAGTACTGACCCTCCCCTCCCCTTTTTCTTATCTGTTTATAGTTACAGATAATGTTGTGGAATGTCTGTGAAACAAGATATTCTTATTATATTCCTATTGTTATATCCTCTCCCTCCTAAAGATAATAAGACAAAAACATACTCAGTCTTTAGACTTTCACGTGTCGGAACAGCTTGACCTCTGAAAGCACTGACATCGTCAGGAGACTCTTTTCATAAACATAAAATAAAGGTCTCCTTTCTTTGTGAAATAATAACACATTTTAAATAGCTGTCGATTATGTGGCACATCTGCTATACAAGTCCCTGAGAATTACCTGTTACTATAGAAACAATAACATATTAGAACTGCTGTGTTCATATAAACCTGGGATTTGAATTCCAGCTTACAGTATTGCTGTTATAGAAAATGAATCAACAACTTCTGATAAATCACATTGTGGATTCAGCAGGGATTTTTGAGTTGGTGTGAACTGGGTGTGAGGCATTGTTTGTGCAGAGGAAGTGAGATTTTGAGATTATAGTGATCAACATCTTGATTGCTGGACTGCTGATTTTACACAGGAGATGATGCATGCCAGCACACACCTTTTCACATGCACTCTAACCATCCTACCTATTTCTAGAGAACTCCTGACTATGTAACATTGCCCTCAGCATGCTTTGGATAAATGCCATATCATTTGATCATCTGATAGCAACTTGTCAAACATGCTGTTTTAAGAAAGCTGTAAAAACAAATGGCATGTATTGTATCAGCAAAATTGGATGTTTCCTTATTTCTCAGAATGTGAGTTTAAAATCAAAATTTGAAAGTAGTTTATGAGATCTGTCATAAATATTACTTGTATAACCACACTGCTGAATTCTGTATTCTGATTGGTCAGAAGTTGTTGATGGATTTTCTATAACAGCTCTTCTAGCTCTGACAGTCATGTTGGCTGTGAGCAGATCACTGTTTTATGTTACTATGCTTGTGCTAATAATTTCCATTTCTATGAACAACAGCTATTTCACAGGGACTTGTATGGCAAACACCTAACATGTACAGAATTTAAAAAAAGAATGTTTTTCTGTGACGAGACATTTATTTAAGATTTATGGAAGGAGTCTCCAGTGTCTGCTCTTGAAACTGAAATAGTAAGCAAATAACCATTGCGGGTGTATGCTTTTGTTGTAACTTTATTAATTCCTGTTGATATGATCACATCTAGACATCCACTTTTGCAGACACACACACACACACACACACACACAATGGCCTTGGTGGCAGAAACAGCATCGATTCTAAACTGTTAGCAGATGACTCAGTTGTACTCGTGTCTCGGACACACATGCTCAGACAGAGGTATATAACTCTCACTCTCTCTTGCTTGCAAAATCTTTTTACACTATGCTGTACTGAAGTCATCAGAATATTTGTGTATGTCACATGAGAAGAACTACTTTAAAAATCCAAACATAGCATCTGTGTATCTGTGCCCCTATCTTCCTTTTAAACACAGCTGGGCTCTACTGTACAGCTATTGAACACACTTTACACACATGAAGTGTGAGTTCTTTATTTCAGTACACAGACTGAGGAAAAAAAAATGCAACTATGTATGTGCGTGTGTGTGTGTGTGTGTGTGTGTGTGTGTATATATATATATATATATATATAAAATATATATATAAACGGTGTAAAATCCTTTTATTAATTGCTATATGTCCTGAAAATGATCACACCATCAGATTTTCAGAGTGTATTATAGATTAGTAGGCTACAGAAGAATACAAACAGATTATTAAGATCATGATATTGATTTTTATCCTCAAAATATAAACACAACATAAAAAAATACATGAATAACAAAAATAGAGAGCTTTCAACTTTACATTTAGCATCCAGCACATTTAACCATCTTAAGTAAACAAAAATGAAAAGGAAAATATATGCATGACATGAAGTAAACACTGCCAAGAAGTCATTCAAAATTGAGCTTGTAAACAAAGATTAGCCTTTCTGTTTGCTCCTGCAGGGTTTTCTGTCCACTGTCTCTGTCAAACATTGTAGCTTTGCCTAACATCAAATTTACGAAGACCAAACCTATTTCAGAGAGAGAGAGAGAGAGAGAGAGAGAGAGAGAGAGAGACCTCCTTTTCCACAATAATGTTTTCTTGTTCTGAGGTAATTTTATTATGGTGGCTAGCTAGCGCTAATTTGCATAGGAGTGCGTAGCTAAGTTTCCCCTTTTCCCAGTCTGTAAAGGAGAAATCCCAAAAGAAAATTAAAATGTAAGATTTGTTCCTGCACTTAAATAAAGGTCAGGAATGTATAAGTATTTTATCAAATAACATAAATGAGAATGAATCACTGTTTAATCATGTTTGCTAACATCATATTGTGTGTGTGCTTTGTAATGTGGGCCAGGCCAATGTTAGCTACTTAGCTTGCTCTTAAAACATATTTTATTGTGGATTAGAGCTGTAAATGGCCTTTAAAAACATGGGGAAAAAATAGTTTGAGGATTTAGTATTCAAAAGCATGATACTTTGATGTGCCGTGTAAACAGTGACAATTTCAAATAAAAATGGTCATCTTCATTTTTAATATCTCACTTTGGTTTTAATTTATTTCTTCACAGCATTATTTCTTGTTGTTGTTAATTAGCTCATTTAGCATTTCTCAGGTTTATATAGTTAGGATGAGTACAAAATGGATTTCTGTTCACTCTGTATCACTCACTACATAGGGTACCCACTAGAACTCCATTTGCAATTCAGCCACATGAAAAGATCCTGTTGTTATTCCCTGCTAGTAAGAACATGGAGATCTCAGCTAAACCTGGATGCTTGATCCCAGTTATATGATGCACATCATTACTAAACAGTGCATGACACCACATCAATGATTTCATCTTTATTTTATACCAGGCAACTTATCCCACATAAAATATGCACATTAAAGCGTGATTTGTGCATGTGCTTTTACTGTAGATGTGTTGCTTTAGATTTGGCAGGCTGCATAGTGTAGACATTTTCACACAAAAGTAGAAAATGTAGCTTTATAAAATGTACCTCACACTCTGCAGAGCAAACACTAATCCGATGGAAAAAGCTTGTATTGTATCGCAAAGTTCAACTCGCAGAGAGTTTCGACGTTTATACCACAGCACTGTTGAATTCTCAAATGTGATTGAGATTGAAGGTGTTGACAGTAGTTTCGCCTGTAACATTTATATTAATGTGCTCGTTCTAACGTTATCACTTCTATAGTACAGCTTAGACAAGGACTTACAGTCCCCTCCAAAAGTATTGGAACAGCAAGGCCAGTTATATATATTTTTTTTATTTTTGTTGTTTTTGCTATACGCCGAAGGCATTTAGGTTTGAGATCAAAAGATGAATGAGACAATAGATCAGAATTTCAGCTTTCATTTCCACATATTTACATCTAGACCTGTTAAACAACTTAGAACATGGCAGCTTTTGTTTGAACCCACCAATTTTCAAGGTGATCAAAAGTATTGGAGCATGTAACTGATGGGTGTTTCTTGCTGACCAGGTATGTGTATCGCAAAAACTAAAGAATTGGCCTTGCTCTTCCAATACTTACAGAAGGGACTGTATGTTCCACATAAACAGATAAAGAAACATTTGTGATTGTTGATATGCTGAAGTTTTATGTGACCAGATATTTGGCATTTTTGGAAGTAGTTTCCAGTGTGAGTACTTCGTAACAATCAGAGGCAAAGCTGTAACTTGAAGTTTTCAGGACTTGCTTTATTCTTTGTGCCTTGTTAGTAACTTGACAAGCTTTGTTTTATTTGTCTTATTAACTATAAGAGAGAGGGGACAAAAGGAGGCCTGTGAAGGAACGACTGTTTATTTGGACTGATTTATTTTGCAGATGTTTCATAACTATAAACAGATTAAAAATTACGACATCTCATTATTTAATAACTGAAAAATTCTTAGGACTGTCGAACAGCACATGCATTCATACTCAGTTTTATCGTTACAGTGCATTTTTAACCAATTTTACAGTAATTAAATTGTCCAGGTTTTTTTTTTTCCTTTGTCTGTCTGACACAAATAACCCTTTGGAACAGACTAAAAAATTTCTCAGTTCAACACTAAGGACAGCTATAGAAAAGAAATTGGAAAAATCCAGTATGAATGAGTTAAGGATTAACATGTGAGAGACACCATGAGGTTGAGAACAGTTTTCCTAAATTTCAACACCAAATGTTAAGCTTAGCACAAGGCCAGTGCATGCGGAAAGAAACATTTGTAGAAAAACATGTTGTACTTATTACTCTCTCCACCTCCTTCCTGGATGTTTACAAAAACAAAATGAGTATCTCTGAGATTTGTGTTTTTCCCTGTGTGTGGAACAGAGGTCTGTGGATGGTGTGATGCACTGCAATGTAGAGCAACAGATGTTTTACCAGATTTTTTTACTTCAGTGCTTGCATATGTAGCAGTGCCTCACGTAATGCGCACAATGCATTATGATAGATAATCTCGCTGTGCTTGTCAACAGTTGCATGATTGCCATCATAGCAGATCAGCCCTCAGGGCAGTGATCTGGTTCACAGGCACGTACACACCATGACCTTGTGCAGAGTGCTTTTCACTGTGGGAAACCTTACACCCCCCTCTCCTGTATCTTCTGGCAGTGCTGCAGCACTCTTTTTCCACAGGCTGAAGATAAAATGTAGACAGTGGAGATGTGGAGAGATTGGAAGAGCTCTCCTTAAACTCATCACCTAGGATTGACCACTGAATAAATGCGAATAAAATGAATGTTTGTATTAATATGCAACTGAGTTTTGCACTGTGAAAAAGACAATTAAAGTCCTCATAAAGTGCCTTGAAATGTGTCGCATTATTCAGTGTGTTGACGTAATTTACACTGAAACAGGAAGTCATATCGAGTTGCTCTACCCCTTTTTAAAATAGGCAATAGCATTTAGCTTGCCTTACCTCACAGACAGGAAATGTACAACTGTTTGGGGCGGGACACTTGAGATTCCTGAGAGCATTTGATTGGACAGAAAATCTGATGGGAAGCTCAAGTGCAGAATGATGTCATCAAAATTATTGATCTGTATTGGTGGTAGTGAGAGACATATATCTTCTAAATGCGAATTTTGTAATTGATTTGTTATTGATTTGATCTTCTTGATAACCTTAAGGCTAACATATTCATATGAAAAGTCACAAAACTTCATATAGTGGGTGGTATAAAGCTAACTAAGGATGCAGAGCAAACTGAAAGGTTAATGCAAGTATGTTATCGTATGTGTGCTCTGCTAAAGTGGTGCACCTAAGTAACCAAAGTGGTGCAAGTAAGTAACCAAAGTGGTGCATATTCAGTACTACTGCAAACATTATTTGGATAAACACCCTGTTTTTTGGGTTTTTTTTTTTTTTTGCAGTGCATTGCTTAGTTTAATGAGAAACATTAGCTTCATGTTCAGTCTCTATTTAACATGTAGTGCACTTTTTGGGCTGAAGCGATTTTATAAGGTTATCAGTGTTCTTATTGGACTAATCATATTGTCCAGATAGTTCAGTATATGCACATGACCTCCACACTAAACACACTTACTGCAAAGTAATTTCTTTCAGTTTGAATGTTGCTCATCATAATGAATAAATGGCAAACCTTGTATATAAATCTAAACAAAAAACGTTGTTTAACACCTGCTAAAGCCTGAGTACTCTTTAGTCGTGTATTTAATACAGACGATCACGTTTAATACTTCTATATTTCTGTGGGTTTCAGTTCACTAGGAAATTGTAACATTTGGATTGTTTATGTGACGGTAGGTCAAGTAAATTCTGCTGACTTATATAATACTCGATATAGAACAGGCTATGTATATGTAAGGAATAAATCATGACTGGGCATGCAGTTATAGGAAATAATCAACCGAAGAGGGTGGTGTTATGTGACCTGATGTGAAGCAGAGTTACTGTTCTCACCCTGAAGTTGAAAATATTCCAATAACGACATGTTCTGAAGTGTTTTATTGCTCTTATACCATGGTAGTTTGCCAATGCTAACAATTTTACTTTATTAATAAATGCAACATAAAAGGGGCACGGCAGCTTAATGGTTAGCGTATTTACCTTGCACATTCAGGGATGGGGTTTAAATCCTGCTTCTGATTGGAATTTCCAAATTGTTTGTAGTGTGTGAATGGGTGTGCGATCGTGCCCTGCGATGAGTTGGCACCCCATCCAGGGTGTCCCCTGCGTTGTGCCCCAAGTTACCTAGGATAGACTCTAGGCTCCTTCGCAACCCTGTGTAGGATAATCGGTACGGAACAAGGATGGATGGAGGGATGGATGCTATGTCGTATCTTGTATCATTTTATAGTTATGTTTAATGTTGTCGAATATCCAAAATGCATCCATTTACATTATAGTAGCTATATACAGTTGTTCCGTCACTGGCCTTTGAGTTAATATGACAAAAAAAAGTTTCAGCTATAACCTCTGACTGTTATAAAGTACTGACACTGGAGACTCCTTCCAAAAATGCTATATAAACATTTTCTCACCATAAATGAAAATATCACAATATCATCGAGGAGGCTCTCATAGGTTGGAGAGTATTTGGTTGTCAGTGGGTTGGGAATGTGTGTAATATAGTGTTTCATTCTTTACCTGAATGATGGGTTGAGGCCTTTTACAACTGAATGAAACTGTGAAATTTATGGTCCTTATGATTTTTACGTTTTATTTTTTTTTTTTCTTTCTTTAGCAGTAGGTCAGCAGAAATGTTGGGGAGTTTTTCTTCTGTTCAAAAACCTGTATTTGTAGTTTTTTAAAGAGCATGGTCCAATACGTGCACAGTTTTTCATTTGATAACCCACTTGGAGGTGTGAGACTTTAACTTGTAAGAATGCACAATGTATAGTGTGACAGTAGTATTTCTTGTGCAAGCAATTACGCCAACCTTCATGGCTCTCAGTTCTTTCTCACACTTGTTTCTCATCACTTGGTGGAAACTTGGAAACTCTTGCAGCACTTCACTTCTTTTAACAGCTTGAATCGGCTTGGATCGGATTCTGCCTCACTTGCCAGTTGCTTTTGATAAAAGTGTCCGTCAAATATTTGAATGTAAACTTTGTGCTTCATTAAGTGCTTGGTCAGCATCTTTACACAGTATTTCTTCACAATTATTTTCTTCTCTGAGGTTCTGTACATTCTGTACATCTGCTGTGGTTTTTACGAGGTGGAAATGTGAATATTGCGGAAGTGTTTTAAAGTTGCAGGCTTTAATTGCCAAATAGTGGGTGGCTTTTATATACATCAACTTACCTCCTTCATGTCATGGGATCTGGTCTGTCACAAAATGCCACAAAATATTACTACTACTACTACTACTGCATCATTGTACAGAATAAGTAAGTAAAATAACATGATTGAGAAAATAATCAACAGCCATAAACAGTCATTTCCTCACAAACTCTCTCTCTCTTTCTCTCTCTCTCTTTCTCTCAGTTAAAAAGACAAAAATAGCTGCACTGAAACCTGAAAGTGCAAAGTTCTCTGTCCTGAAGACCTCCATGTGGAGGGAAACTTACAACTCACCATTACAAAGCACTGACACTAGAGACTCCTTCTATAAAAAATGGTATATAAATGTCGACTTGCAGAAAGCTTTCCCAATTATACCTTGGTCTTCGTTTATTACTAGTCTTCAATCAGGTGGAACGTTTGCCATATAAGAAACTGTGAATGTGAATGACTTGTTACTATAGAAACAATAACATATTAGAGCAAAAACGTTCAAATAAACCTGTGAATTTAAAAGTACAGTCACAGTAAAGAATGCAAAGTGAAACATTGCTATTAAATACACTGTCATAGTTACACTCATGCCATGCTTCCACTCAGTGGTGACTTTAATAGGAACGCCTGTACCCCTACTCATGCAGTTATTCATTCAGCCGATCATGTTGCAGCTGTACAATGCATAATATCATGCAGATGCATATCAATAGCTTGAGTTAATATTCAAGTCAAACATCAGAAAGGGGAAAAATGTGATCTCTCTGACTTTGACCCTGGGATGTTTGTTGTTGCCATACAGGCTGGTTTGAGTATTTCAGGAACTGCAAGATTTTCACACACAACAGTCTCTAGAGTTAACACAGAATGCTGCGAAAAACTAAAAAAAACAACCACTGAGAGGCAGATCTATGGTAGAAACACCTTGTTGGTGTCCTCCTTCAGAGGAGACTGGCCAGACTGGATCAAGCTAATAGGAAGTCTATAATAACCCAACTAACACTCTTTACAACCGTGGTGAGCAGAAAAGTATCTCGGAACATGCAGCGTGTCAAACCTTGAGGTAGATGTGCTACAACATCAGATCACGTGTTTTGAACTACAGCTGTAACTACTGTCGGAGATGCTGTTATGGACATAAACACTGTCTGACCAATCAGATTTCAGAATTTTAGAGTGCTGTGGTATAATATGGACTGGAAGAGTAGTGAGTGGTCAGGTCTTAAGACTAAGACTTTCACGATTTGAGCAGAATCTCATTAGGCCCCTGGACTTTACTGGTTTGCTTACAATCCTTCATCAACCACAAGAAAGAGCCATTTATCTCATTCAGATTTTCTCTGCTTTTTGCTCTCCCCCTCTTCGTCATCTTTCTAGGTTTCTTTCTTTCCTATGTTTTCACTGGTTTTATGCTCAGCAAGAGAGAGAGAGAGAGAGAGAGACTGAGACATGTGTGTGTACTTGAGAACAGATGGCAGCTGGTTGGCCTGGCCAAGCAAGGCAAGGTAATTACTCTGCACTGGGTTTCTTAACTCTTTCGGAGTAGTCTGTTGTTTTTCTTGCCCCCCCCCCATCTCTTTCACTCTTTCTGAGGTGGTTTTTACGCTTAAAGAAGTGGCTTTGGCTGAGAGCATCCTAGCTTGCAACACATGTTTTTACAGCAGTTCTGCTCCCAATCATTGCAAGACTTCCTCATTTTGAATTTGTTCTTCTTGTTTTGGAGCCAACATTCAACAGGCAAATTTGTGCAGCATTAAAAGTAAATGAATAAATAATTTTGCTGATTGTATGTGACCCAACACACTTAGTAGCTACTGTTTGTGCAATACTTTCGACTCGCACTGTCTTCCTTGCTTGAGTGTGTAATGTAAAATGCACATACAAAATATTTTTTCAGCACACTGTTTGTCTTTACTCTTTTACGACTGTGTACTTCAAAGATTTACGATCCTGCTATCCGGTATCACCTGGAAGAGGATGGTGGTTTCATTGCTGTCACAGGGAGGTCTCCCCACTACCCCCCCCAAACTTGCCACAGTTGCATTTGACTTGCTCTAAAATCTAAACCTACATCTAGATTTTAGTAAAGTTGCTTCGTGACACCTTTAAATGTGATATACAAATAAAATTGAATTGAATTAGTCAAAGTAAGCACATTTTTGTCAATGTTTTTAGGAACGATTTTTTTAAATTATTATTTATTTATTTTTTTTGGGATCACACATCTCTCTCTGGGAACTTGTTCGTTTGTGTCCTGCCTGGAAAAGCAATCCAAATCTAAAAATGTAGGCATATTTGTGTCAAAAACTAAAAAAAAAAATCTGGATAATTTCCTACTGGGTCCCTAAAGTAGTTAATGAGGTTTTCATGAATGGCTGTGCTATGTTTTCATGCTGCAGAGTGGAAAAACAGATGTAAGACTCTAAGCGGAATGACTCTTCACCCACACACCTTTTTTTTGTGTTACGATTGCATTATCATAACTGTGGTATGAAACGAGTCATGAGATCTGTGTGTTGCTTTCCAAACACAGATTTCCTACCACGGCAGTGAGGAAGGTGGAGAGAGCGAAGATTCTGAAGGAGAGAACCAAGAGCTGGCACAGATTGACCGAGGTGTGTGTGTTCATTTTATCCCTTTTTAACCACAATATGTTTCTGGGGGCTCACTTTCTTTTTTCCATCTAAGTTTGGACCTCAGGTTATAGAAATATAAGGATGTACTATACTGTGTGGCATGCAGACGTATTTAGAATTAATCTCACTTCGACCTGAGGTGTAATTCTAGACCTGGTCCATACACAGTTTTGTGTAGTATCATTTGTTTGTATAGATGTACTGTACACAGCTATACATTAAGTACAAGACACACAAAGAATGTAAAGTGAAACACCGCTTTTAAAATACACTACCATAGTTATAGTCATGCCATGCTTACACTCACTGGTCACTTTAATCGGAACACCTGTACCCCTACTCATGTAGTTATCCAATAAGCCGATCATGTGGCAGCAGCACAATGCATAATATCATGCAGATACACATCAAGAGCTTCAGTTAATGTTCAAATCAAACATCAGAAAGGGGAAATATGTGGCCTTTTTTATTTTGATCCTGGAATGTTGTTGCCATACTGGCTGGTTTGAGTATTTCAGGAACTGCTGATTTCCTGGTGATCTCTTGCTGAACTCACACACAGCAGCCTCTAGAGTTTACATTGAATCATGACATAATTGAAAGCACGTGAAGGCAAAAGAAACTATAAATGACTTGGTATGTATTGTGAAATTTGTTCATGCTGACATTAAATATCAAAGTAATCGAAGCTTGTTTTGTCTTTCAGAGCGCCGCAGGAACTGTGTTTTAACCCCCCTGGCTACCAGTCAGCAGCATAATCAGGGCTTGCTTTCTCCAGGCCGTGTCCGCCGTGTGCGGTTGCTACTGGAGCCTGCCATGGAGCGCCATAGCTCTGAAGAGGAGCTTGAGCGTATTGCGGGAATTGCTAGCACCACAGGTGCTGAGGGTGGATGCAGGTGGCACAGACACGGCGAGGTCAGCAGCACCTCCAGTGATGAGGAGGTGAAGGACCTATGTGAGCCAGGTGCTTCCCCCAGTCCTGTGCTGTTCAGCTCGTCACCACCTCGAGGCCTCAAACCCACACACACCTCCACACGACTACACACCAGACCCATAATCCTCAGCCACTTTGAACAGCCTGCCGTGCCATACTGGATACACCGGAGAGAGCCCGGTCGGCCGAGTCTGGACCTGGAGAAGATGCAGCAGGTTTGGAGCTCACTTTTATGATTGTTCAGGTTCACTTTATATAATTTTTATGCATTGTTTATGCAGGAATGTCATAAAACCATTGTTTATAGTTAGTATTAGTATCGCGGTATTAATAGTAAATGCCTGTTTAAATCTGCAAGGACTTCATGATGCATATTGAAGGGTTCTTGTTCTTGTATGCACAATATGCATATGTCACAATTTCCATTAATGCTTATTACTCTGTGTAGGGGAAAACCTCTTTCAGACTACAGCTCTTTGTTGCCTGGATATGAAAAGTCTGTCACGCACACACACACGCACACACTCACATCAACATTCTCACATGAGGCTCTTGTGCCAACCACCTCCAGGGAGAGGAACGGATGACAGATGTCACTTCACCCCTCCCTGTTCTGTTTCTGTCCTGGTGAAGCTAAGCTTGTGTGTGTGTGTGTGTTTGGAGGATTAAAAAAAGGACAGAAAGAAGGAGCAGACATGTTTAATATTATTTGGACAGACTGTCAGAGTTCTCCTAAGATGAAGAGCAGGCTATATGGAGAAGACAGTTGAGGGTTTTGAGGGAGGGAGGAATAGAGTGGTATCATACTGAGGGCCTCCATATGTCCCTAGTTTTCTGTGGTGAGGGTAGATTATAAGAGACAGCGGGGGCTGAGTGTGAGTTCATGAACGCCTGCTCAAGTGGAATAGGCGGTGTTGGATAGCTGCTGCTGAAGTAGCTGCCAAAAACTTCTCATTTTAACCCTTTGAAATCAGTTGAATTTTTTTTGTTGTTGTTGACCTTTGACAACTTCATTTAATCTCTATGCTGAGACATGATTTGCTAAGACATGAGTCTTGATTTAATTGCTGTGTTTACATTCATATTAGTGCTGAGCTTTGTATTTCACTACAGGAACAGCTGTTGTGTATTAGGATAGTATTCCACATTTGGTCATTTCAATTTCTCTATGTTACAATAATCCATACAGACCAATGCTGAGACATATGCAGCTGCTAATGTGCAGCAGACATGGCTGAGGTGTGTGTGTGTGTGTGTTTGAGCTTCATGAATGGTTGAGATGACAGATGATGAAACCAGACTGGACGGTTGAGTGAGTTTTTTTTTTCGCATTTATTACTGTGAAAGACTAATCTTTTATCCAGAGTGACTTACAACTGAGACACGGTCCAAGGAGAACTCCGAGCAGTTGATGTTTAAGGGCTTTGCTTATGGGACTAACAGTGGTTCTATCTCATATCTGGGATTCGTATTCTTCAATGCACTAGTGCTGACTCTTATTCACCAAGCAATTACTATTGATATGACGATAAAATCTATAAAAAGATATCCCAGTACCCATGACAGCTCAGAAAAGTGTGACACATTTTAGTGTCTGAAACTCTAACACATTTTTAGCAACATTTGCGAACAGTAAAACATAGTTTCTTGTTTTTATTAGTTAAATTGCTCAGGTGTACATTGGTATTGCATAGGCGCATCAAGATCAGTTTATACTGTACTATTAGCAAAGCTTTAGACAAATATTTGAAAATCCTGCTTGCTATACAATTTCATCCATTAATTAGTCAGTAATGTGCTTTGACATTTACTTTTGGAAATTCTCACGATATGCTGGGTATTGCATTTATTAGCTTTGACACCCCAGTGCTCCAGGAAAAAAAAAAACACTAAATGTTTATTATATACCCTGCTGAAAATACAAAAGAAACCATCACAGAAATTCTAATGGTTTCCACTACAAATACTACTACAAACCACCTGCTAAACATTACAACCATTACTGTTACCATTATTACCATTATAATGGTATCCACTAAGCATAACATGCCACCAATAGAAGGCAATAAATTACCTGTATAGACCCACAGGACCATTAGGGTTTCTATTAAAACCAGTACAATTCCCATTATAACCATTAAAACCATTACTCTAGTCTGTGAGGGTCGCCAGTTCTATGAGGGTTTCTATTGTTTTTTTTCAAAAGGGAAGTCAGGGCTTTGCTGAAGGCTATGACTGGTGTGGTGAAGGAGAATATAGGACAGTCAACACTGGAATGATGTAAACCTGGATCTTATCAGTGTCAATATTTCTGCCTTGGTTTTGCGTTTCAGAAAATGCTCCTGAAAAAGAACTGTGGTGGGAAAACAAGGACAATCAAGATCCGGGTAAGTGTGTGATCTGAATCATGAAAAATGAATGCATGTGTGGACTAGCTTAGAGAGTACTGATGATATAAACATGGGTATGCTTTAGCTGTGTGTAATAACATACTACCGTATGTTCCGCACTATAAGGCGCACCTGAAAGCCTTAAATTTTCTCAAAAATCGGCTGTGCGCCTAATAATCCGGTGCGCCTTTTGTGTGGACTGAGTTCCAAAATATGTAAAAATGTTATGCGACTTTGGTTGGCGTAACAACCGTATGCGCTTTATAACACGGTGCGCCTTATGTATTGGTCAAGTACAGAAATAGACCCTGTAATTGAGACCCTGTAATTAATACGGTGCGCCTTATAGTGCGGAAAATACGGTATATTACTGTATGACATCATTCTGTTGAGAGTACTGGTTTGGAAAATGGTTTCTGAAATATTCTGTTTTGATGGCTTAGGTTAATCATCTAGCTAGCATTAGCAGTGAAGGAAACAAAGATTTATATAGATGACTTTAAAAAAATCCTCTCAGAAATCCTGCCAGGTTTGCTCATGTTAGCTGACTGACAACATTAGCAGTGAGTATTTGAGGCGAAATTTCACCTTTCAACTGGTAAAATCCTCCAAAAACACCCTCTCAACTTGAAATTTCAACTCGGCTGGCTAGCCTGTTGCTAAAGAACTAGCGATTGTCCACTGGCTAGCTTATTGCTAAGCTGCTTGCTGTTGTTTCTGTACTACAATTTCAGTCCAAAATATTGCATGAATGCTTGAAGTTCATAGCACCAGTAGCTTCTCAGGCCTGCAACCGAAAAATTGTAGTTAAAGTAGCTTTTCATCAGCTTAATGTGCTCTGACAGAGCAAACAAAACACATGCTTTCGAGGAGGTATCCATGTTTATATTTTCCCAAGTCACAGTTTGAATGTGCTGAGGTGGGAAATGACATTATTACAACTTACAAGGCACCACAAACACAGCATAAATATAACGTCTCCACAGGAACACTGTCATGTTAGTTCACATTGACTTGCTGGATATCATTAGCGAGGAGGATTATAGAAATTTATGAATATGACTTAAATATATCCTCAGAAATCACTTATGTTAACTAGCTGTAGAATGTTAGAAGTGAAGATTGCTATAGTACCATTTCTAAGTATGTCTTAAAAATGTAAAAGTTTTAGGGGTGGATACTTATGCAAGGCACTACATAGGAATGACAGACTTCTTTATTTATATTAATGCATTAAAAAAAAAAAAATAGTGACATGCCCGCTCTGAGCCACTGTCATTTCTATATGGACACCCACATTTCCATTTCAATGCAATCCAGTCTGTACATGGACCTTATTCCTGGAGTCTTTCTTTCTTTCTTGAAAAAATAAATAAATAAATAAATAAATAAATAAATAATAATAATGTCATGATTAATGCACACCCAGGCCCTGTGTTTGAATGTCTGTTTTTTTTCCTAGCATGTTTCTTCTGTAACTAAGAGCCGTTATGTTTGTGCTATTTAGCTTAAAACATAATTGTTACGTAATAGCTTTTCTCCTCTGCGCAGTCAAGAACCTCCAATCTGTCTACAAGGGATTGAATGTCCCTTTTATTTGATTAAAGTAAAGAGGAGAAGAGGAGTGAGGCATGGCGAGAGCCCTGGTGTGAGTGTGTGTGTGTTGGGATGAAGTCATTTTCCTTTTATAGAGTACCTTCTGTTGCAGGATCTCCATGATCTGGAGAGAAGGGGATAGATGTGGGTTCCCCCCGTCTTACTTCCTTGCCTTCTTGTTTTCAGCCAATACTCTTTTTATATCTTGTCCTTTACCCCTCTCTGGAGTGTAGATTGCACTAGCATCTGTATCTTTCATTCTCAGTCTCTTTCCTCCTCCTGTACTCACTATTTAATCTACGTCTTTCTTTCTCTTCACACACGCAAGCTTCTTCTGTCTTTCTTTTGTACGGTTTGTCTTCCAGCTAAAAGTTGATAGAGGGGGGTGTAGTGGTTACCAAGGGGCCCATTATGAGAAATTGTCATTATCATGAGGGCTGAATGTATGTCTCTGGATTTGTAAGATGGAGGTCTGGGGAACATGGGGGAGACAAGGAAAGAAAAGAGTCATCTGTGGCTGAAACCGGAGCAGATAAACACTCTCTGCTGAGGACAGTATTCAGCTTGGGCAGATGTGAAGGGTAGTCGAGGTTAGCATTTTCCCATAGACTATGTTCTTGTTATAGAATAGGATGGTACTGTGAAGGTAGAAGGAAGCACAATTTTGAAAGCTAAATCCGGCAATAGGTTTCCACATCTCTCTCTATCTACATCTGTGATCTACAAAAGCAAACACAGATTGAATACATTCTGTTATAACGTACATTTGCTTCTTCTTCTTCTTCTTCTTCTTTTTCAAAAAAGGCCTACATTTGGTTCCTCATAGATTTTATGATCAAGTGCCAAACTGGTCTTATGGTATTGACAGTGGTTATGTGAAAGGAAAAGAGTTTAGACCTTGGCAATGAATCCAGCTGTTAAATAGCTTATAATTTAACTTTGATGTAGTTTTGCCTTATAGAGGATCGTTTGGATCCCTGGTGCAAATTTCCTTCCTTGTGGTCAGAGACTTTATCCATAGGGGACTGCTCCTGATTACAGAGAAGCAGCAAACATAATCCATGATCTCCCACAGCAGAAATGGTTGGAGAAAGTGTTATATCAGTGCCAACTCACATAAACCCATTTCCTTTAAGGGAGAGAAGTAAGCGAGAGTTGCTAATACCAGAAACAGGCTCTTGGCCTTGGAAAGAAGAAGCAGGAGTTTTGTACTGGACTGCAAAACTCAAATGAAAATGTTTAATTCAGAATGCCTTTTTCCAATTACTGACTTTTCTGGACAAAAGTACATTTTAATTGAAATAACTGATTGTTTTAAATTTCTGTATGATGGTGTATAGATTTATTTTGAGCTTATTTGCTTACTTTGCTGACTTAGCAATGGCGATTGACATAAAATGTATAATCCCTACTCAGCTGTACTAAGGTTCTTGGATCTTAAATTTCCTGATGGAAACAGAAGTTTGAAGTAGTTATATATTTAATCTAATAAAGTAATAAGCAATGTTAAGTCCGTGGAGGACTCCTGAACAGAATTGAACAGTTTATAGTAAATTTTGTCCCAACACACTTGATTCAGCTCATGAATGCTTTGTTGATACATGGTGCACCAAAAATTTTTTTTTATTTAGCTACCGCATGGAAACTGCCCCCTACTAGGCTTGCTGCGATAGATGGTGTTCCCGGTGTTACTGCTGTTCAGACCGCACACCGATTACATCACTTGCCCACTGCAGCACTGCCCTCACTATCGTGTTGCTTTTTTATAGTAATAAAAATCATTTAGATCAGTTAGAGAACGGACACTATAATTCAAAACTGAACGCTTCTGCTCAATTCAGCATGAGCCGAATGAGGCAGAGTCGTAGCGCAGATCAGCAGGAGTCAGACTTCATTTATCACGTGACAAGAGTGAGGCGAGCTGACTGACGAGACAATGGCGGAAGATTTGGTTTCAAAAGATCTACGTTTCAATAAGTTTGTCATTGTACTGTTTTGAAGCGGTGTTTTTCATTAAGTATAATGAACCCACCATTCAAGCAATTGATTTGCTGGTAATTCCAAAGCAAAAATGAAATGCACACCGCCATATGGGCATTCATAAGCGATGGGGAAAACACCCCCACCCACCCAGTGATGGCGGTACTACCGGTGTTGTCACATGTCGATTAACCGTCACATACCCCCTACTAAATGTGATATGCTATAATGACCTAAGTAATAATCTCAGTGATGTGTACCTGTATGTGGGTTTGTTTTTTCTTAGTCTAGTTAGGCATGTGTATGCAGGTGGTGTGGAAAAAAATGCAAGAGAAATATTGAGCTGGCTGAACATTACTATAATTGAACTTGTTGATAAATAAATCCGTAGAGCATGAAGGAACCAAACTCAAACATTAATAGCATTACTGATATCTTCCACATGCAAATCCAGCTGCTGCAAATTATGTAATTAGTATTTAAAAATGCTAAGACATTTCTAATGTCTGTATAATAAAAAGTACACCCCATAGAAAATGTTGACTTATTATTATTATTTTTTTTTACTTATTTGGGCAAGTGAACATTTGTTCATCTTTGAAACAGTGCTTATTAATAAAAGTGATATACTTGAACAAAACCACAAGGAAAATGAGCATTTTCAATCATTTATTCAACAGAAATATCAATACATGTGATATTTTTCTGTGGAAAAAGTAAGTGCACCTTTGGCCTCAGACGTTAGTATTGTCCCCTTTAGCAGAAATAAATTCTTGTAGGCATTTTGCATAATTGTCCACCAGCCTATGAGTTAGAGTCCCGCCAGGGCCATGTGTGTGTGGAGTTTGCATGTTCTCCCCGTGTGTCGGGGGTTTCCTCCGGTTTCCTCCCCCAGTGCAAAGACATGCATGGTAGGCTGATTGGTGTGTCTAAAGTGTCCGTAGTGTATGAATGTGTGTGTGAGTGTGTATGTGATTGTGCCCTGTGATTGACTGGCACCCTGTCCAGGGTGTACCCCGCCTTGTGCCCGATGCTCCCTGGGATAGGCTCCAGGTTCCCCCGTGACCCTGAAAAGGAGTAAGCGGTTGAAGATGGATGGATGGATGGATGGATGTTTGAGGGTTTTCTACTGCCTGTTTCAAACCCCCCCCCCCAACATTTCAGTGGGATTTAAATCAGGGCTTTGACTAGGCCATTTCATAACCCTACATTTCTTCTTTGTGAGCCATTCCTTGGTGGATTTGCTAGTGTGTTTAGGGTCCACTGTTCAAGGGTCCACTTTCGGTTCAACTTAAACTTTCAGACAGATGGCCTCACATTATGTTCAAGCACTCTTTGATATGATGCAGGATTCTTAATTGAATCAATGATTGCAAGCTCTGCAGTCCTTGAGGTAATGAAACAACCCCAAACCAAAACATTTCCACCACCATGCTTCACAGGTGGTATGAGTTGTTTGTCCTGAAAAACTGTCTTTGGTCAGCACCAAATATATCTGCTGTTACTGTAGCCAAACAACTCTATCTTTGATTAGTCTGTCCAGAACACATTATTCTTTGTCTATATACTCATTGGCAAACTCTAGTCTTGCAAAGACCTTTTCCTGGCACGCCTCCCATGCAGGTTAAATTTGTGAAATCTTTTTCTGATTGTAGAAGCATGCACTTTGACATCAAGAGTTGCAAGACTTACTAGCAGATCCTTTGATGAAATTTTGGGGTTCTTGGAGACCTCTTTTTGCATCACACGGTCTGCTGTTGGGCTGAATTTGCTGGGACGGTCAGTCCTGGACAAATTGGCAGACATTTGAAATCTACGCCACTTGTAGATGATTTTCCCTACAGTGGAAGGATGTATTACAAATAATTTGGAGCGCTTTTTAAATCATTTGCCAGACTCATAGACATCCGCAAACTTTTTTTTCTGAAGGCCTTACAGAACTCTTTAGATCTTGGCATGATGACACCAGACACTAGATATGAGTGGTGTATAAATAAGACAAATTCCACCTGCACTCTCTAAGCAGGTTCTAATCACTGGCACCCAATCTTGAACACCTGATTCTAATGTTATGAATTTGTTGTGATAAATGAAGGAGTGAACTTACTTTTTCCATGTGATTGATCTGTTTTTTTTTTTGTGGTTAATTTAAATAGTGAAAATTACTACAGAATGTTAATTTCATTAGTCATTTAAAACGTCCATCACATTTTATTAATAGGCACTGTTTCAAAGAGGATGTTTGCTTGTCTGAATATGGACAAGCTTGTTTCTGTTTTTATGTGTGTTAATCTATTTCTGCTATGCTGTTTCAAGTTTTGCTCACATTACTCTCAGCTCTTGTTAGCTAGCTGGCTAGTGTTAGCAGTGGTTATTAACAAATAAACTTAAAATTTCTTTCAGAAATCTTGTCCTTATGTCATGTAGCTTATTTTAGCTAGCTGATCTTACCAGTGAAGATAATGAACATTTCATATAACTTACTAATCTTTTTCAGAAATCCTGTCAGGTTAGTTTATATTTTCTAGCTGGCTTTAGTGGTGAAGATAATGAACATTAAATATGACTTAATAGTCCTGTCAGTTATCTTGTTGTTAGCTTATGTTTGCTGTCTGGCTTTAGCAGTCAAGAAAATTAGCATTAATAAATATGACCTAATTATCTTCTTCAGAAATCCTGTGGTTAGCTTATGCTTGCTAGATGATCTTAGTATTGAAGATAAAGAACATTTATAAATTTGACTTGAGTGAATTCATATTTTACAAAAATTCTGTTAGCTTATGTTCACTATCTCACCTTAGCTGTGAAGATAATGAACATTTATAAATGACAGACTTTAAACTGTTTTTCAGAAATTCGGTCAGGTTTTCTGAAACAAACAATAGAAACTCTCATAGAATTTGTAATGGTTTTACTGATTATAATGATAATTGTATTCGTTTTAATGGGAATGGTAATGGTCCCTGTGGGTCTCTACTGGTAATTTGTTGCCTTCTACTGGTGACATGTTATGCCTAGTGGATACTTTCAAGGACCAATAATGGTAATGGTTTGTAATTGTATTTGTAGTAGAAACCATTATAATTTCTGTGATGGTTTCTATTGTTTTTTTTTCCCATAGGCTACCATAGGTGTGGAAATCTGTGAAAATACATGTGTATATTAACACCAGTGACATCCTTCTTACTTGAGAACTTCCTTTATATGACTCTGTTATACTCATATTCCCTATAACATTGAGTGAAGAATACACAATAGACTAGTAGTAGTATATTGACTTCACTTCCTTAAGTCTGTTATGGAAGCTAACGCACATCTGGATCTGGGAGGATAGTCCAGCCATTACCTCAGTGGAAGGGGGTTTCATTTTCAGTGCTGCTTGTTTTTACCAGTTTAGCTTTATTGTATTATTAATTTCTTCTTTCCTTTACAGAACCTGACCGGCAGTCGTCACCCTCCAAGATACTCTTATGATCCCTCCATCTTTGCCTTCCGCTCTTTGAGCACCGCCCCTCCGTGCAGTCCCCTGCTCTCCAACGAGGAGCCTCCTTGTGCTTGAGGGAAGCCACTGGACTTTGAGATGAAACAGCACGTCTTGTTGGATCAACCTTTTCCTCACCTTCGGACAGGGGAAGTTGTATTATCCTGTCATTTAGCAGGGTTTTAGCCCAAACAAAGTGCCCAAGTTGACAAGATGGCAAATCCCAGGATGTAGAGGAGCATCAGGGAATTGGGTAATGGTGTCTTATGTTGTTTTACCCTTTTTGGCTGTCTGACCATATCTCAGGAAAAATCCTTTTAACATATTTCTACAAAGACGAGGTCAAGGCCACTGAACTATTACAGAGCCAAAACAGAAAGCTGCATTCTGCTGAAATGGGTATTTTGAATCATTTCGTGGTTCTTGAATAACATCTGGCCATTTCCTGATGTTCAGGTCTAGTTATTCAGTTGCCATTGTACTATGTGCATTTTGGCTATTTGTAGATCATGTGGAAAGTCTACACCGAGAGCTTTGGGCTGAGAAGGAAACATGATGCGTCGTGATTTGTAATTTGAGGGTGAACTTTATGGAAAGAGTGGGGGCGTGCTACACTTCCTTGCAGTCTTAATAATCAAAGATGAACGAAATTCATGCTTTTAGGCTTGACCAACAATCGAACTATAAACTCAATATTAATTAGTTACCTCTGTCTGCCGTAGTGCTTGCCTAAGGTATATTCTTTGACCACAATTATTAAATAAACAAGATAATAAAAAGGAACCCTGGTACTAGTCCAGCATTAGACTAAAGCCAGTTTTACACTGTGTGATTACAGCCGTCCTTTTTATTACTTCTCACACTGTATTAGATGAACCCAATAAACTCTTGGCTGAATTCTATACCAGACTGTGCAATAACATGAGTTCTCCATGTCAGATTATATGTTCTGCTTACATTATCAATCAGTGTAATAAGGGTTCATGCAGTAAATGGGGTCTTGAATATGGAAACATTATTCAAAGTACGCTAGAGGTAATAAGGATATTTTTTTCTGTCCATGTTTCATTTATGTTTCACCATTACCACTAACGTATTTGTAGCCATCCTGTGAGTTTCGCATCATGCTATGCCATTCTCCTATTGGTGGATTTTAGATGAGCGTCATTGCCACGCTCTGAGATTTTAATGCAAATATCTGACATTGCCAAAACTTGTCGGCCGTCTTTGGTTGCGATTTTTGTCTGCAACAGCAAAATAGGGCCAAAATTGTGCAGTCTAAAGCCGGCTTAAGCATATGAATCTGTCTGACTCATCACAAGTTTAGGAAAGAGAGCGTACTCCGTGTTATGTGCCTAATATACTGGAGCTGCAGTATAGAAGCTCCTTTGCCATGTTTGAATGTTTTGGACCAAGTATCAAAGTCAATAAATAATACGTATACTATCATATTTCATTGTAACCCCCTTTCTGGGTTAAGTCTAAGTTAAGTCTCTCTATTGTTGACTGCACGCTTTCAATCTTGAATTATTTTGGTAAAGAACAAACACAATGTTGAGTATAAAACATGCAAAATGTTTTGTTTCAAGTATTTTGCATATCTTATTGTGTAGGGTTTAACTATGTACTGTATTGATTTGTTCCTAGATTTTCAGTGAGTAGCCTTCTCTTGTAGGGGTCAACATGTTTTTGCAAAAAGTAGGAGAGCTACAAGGAACGTTTTGTTACTGGTTCCAAAAGTTTAATCTAGTTACCCATTCAATTATATCCACACGGAATAAATATATACACCTACTGGTCGGACAGTACCTACATGTTTGTAACATGTTCTAGTTATTTTTTTCTTTTTTTGGCCATGTTCCAGGGAGATGAATAAATGTCTCTTGGCTCCAGTGACGTTGACTTTGTCATACTTCTTTTGTTCATCAAGATCGCATTTTTGCCTCTATCACAGTTCATCGAATGCTTTTCAAAACACATTCTCCCTTCCCCATATCTGATAACTCTTTACCCTCATTTTGTAATATGAGTACTATCTTTCTGGCAGTGGAATGTGGAGTTCATGCACCATTTAATTTCCATGAGCTGAAGCAGTGGTCGCTGTGTCCATCAGGGCTCAAGAACTGGTACCAAAGGGAGCAGACATCCAGGATTTGGTTCTACCAGATGCTTTCTCATTGGTCTCAATGGGTAATGCTAATTTAAGTCGAGTATATGTATCTCATTATGTGATGAGTGCATATTTTGGTATCCTTTCTGTGTCCTTATCTCTAATTCACTAGTATAAGTCATCATCATGTGTATGGTTTAGTTGTTTCATTGCACAGGGTCCAAAAGTCTGAAGCCAATACCAAGAACTGGTTTGTTTATTCAGTTATGTGAAACTAATGCAACTGGGTCAAATGATTTCTTCAGCAAATCACTCTTAGTAAGACATTTTTGTTCTTACTGACAAGGAGGATAGGGTATAATTCATTAGTAAATAATTAGTTAACCTTTGAATGAAACAAAGGGCTGGATTAATAAGTATCATCTGAGTAAAATATAGCATGGGAATGAATTCATTTTTTTGGATCCTGCTCTCTGGAGTGTAACCTGCATAGGCCTGGCAGCAATATAAGGTCCAAAGCCACCCTCGAGCTGCACACTGGTTCCAGCCTGGGCCGATTCCACTGGTCTACTCTTGCCAGATCCCAAGCAGAGCGATAAGCTGTGCGTTTGTGTATGCGAGTGTGGAGAACTGACGTCAACACACAACAGTATTACAAAGCCAGAGAAAACCAGTCGGGAGTGGCACAATTATAGTAGACGGGTGATGCATGATCGAAAGATACACGTGAAGAATGCGGCTAGACGAGCCATCTTTCTGTTTCAAACGAGACGTGTTTAAAATTAGTGGACTATTTAAGTGACGGGATCCTAACACTCATTCACTCCCAGCACGTCCTTCACTTATCACTACAGTTCCAATTACTGTAATTATAGCTCATTAAGTGCATTCCAACCACTAAGAGACATTTTCATTATGTGTGAGATGAGGAGGAACAGCATCGCAGCTATATTCCTTGATCTTATTCATAACCCATTGTTAGGCCAAATTTCCTTAGTCTTTCATATGTGTTACCTCATATTTATACCCCTGTGAAACATGGTTGAACAATTTCCTGTTCCTAGTCACCCAGGTGTACTAAAAAAAGTAAAATATTTACATTTACATTTATTCATTTAGCAGACGCTTTTATCCAAAGCGACTTACAAATGAGACACACTCACACACCAATGGTAGCAGAGCTGCATGCAAGGTGCTAGCTTTCCATCGGGGGCAACTTAGGGTTCAGTGTCTTGCCCAAGGACACTTCGCCATGGGATAAACCAGGCCGGGATTCGAACCACCAACCCTACGATTAGCGGTTAGTGGACAACCCACTCTACCGACTGAGCCACAGCCACCCCTACCGACTGAGCCACAGCCGCCCAATATCAATAGAAATATACTTCAAATATATTTTTCTCATATGAATTCATAGGGGCACCAATAATTGTTGCACATCTATGTTTAACAAAGATGTTTGCAGTTGTTTGATATCCATGAGAGCAGAGTATTTCTGTGAATTTTTTTAAGCAA
>JAFFST010047159.1:0-12922 GCA_022414735.1 Noturus placidus | reverse complement strand
GGGGGGGGGGGGTATAAGTGGAGGGCACTGTATGATAACGTGCAAATATGTATTGCATTTTAATCGAGGAGAGTTGTTTTCAATGTGGTTTGCTTACATATTCCTCTTTTTGGATAATGGGAGTGTCTATGAGAATGCTTACTGACTCCAAAACCATGAAGGACCACAGTCACAGTGATTTTCAAGATGCCACAGTAAATTGTGCCGATTAGACAGGTTGAAGCAATTTGATGGTATTTTAAGCCACGTTCTAACCAGTTGGCTGCGTCTTTGAGAAATTTTCCTCCCACAGTTATATTATAAAGATACCACTTTCTCAGGCTCTAAGCCTACTGCGTCGCAGTGCTCAAGTCAGTTTTCTCACTGGAACATGCCATGTGGAGGTGTGGAAATCCAATCAGATTGCAACCTTGAAAGTCCTGAGGCTTATAGCCAGAAAAGTGTACAAAAAAATATCAGAACCTTGGTGGACTATGGGTGGAGCAAAGAAAGCTGAGAATACTGAATCACTGTAAACAATCAATGATTATGTTTGAACCTTTTAGATTGTTGTTACACCACATATTAAATTTTTTTTTTTTACATATATTTATCTGACATTTGCGACTTTTTACACCATAATTGCGAGTTATTATACATTTGCGACTTTTTAATATGCTTTTTATATGGTTTTGCCGTGAATTAATTACTGGAAATGGTAGCAAATTATGTTGTTTCAATGTTGTTTCATTAACAAGTAATTGGGAGATATAAAGTTTGTTGTAATATTGCTTTGCTATTGTAAGATATAAAAGTAGCAAGAAAAAAAGTATTGTAAGATATAAAAGTGGAAATTGTGCAATAACAACTCGCAAGTCAGAGATAAATCTGGGTAATATTTTCTCATACATGGTGGAAACAAGCTTCCATGGACCTCATATAACACAACCATGATGAAAAGAGAAATTATTGAAAAAATAATTAGAGCTGTCTTTAATTTAAAAATGGAAACTGAATAATGAGTCATTGCAAAATGTCCTGTCCAGAAAAGAAAACCCTTTTTTTTAAAAAAAATAAAGCCAGAATTCGGCATTAAATTGCTGAATTATTTTTAATAATTGGAATAATGGACTAGAGTATTGAAAGTTAAAATAATTAAATTGTATTGAATTGCATTGAATTCATAAAATCTGAATATCATGGGTGACATAGCAGTCCATTTCCCGTGATGGACAGGATAAAGTGTGTATAAGACTTGTATTTGGGTGTTTCCCCAAATGGATGCTGCATGTAGATTAGGGTGTTTAGCAGAAAAAAAAATTGCCACTTCATATCATTTAAAAAAAGTAAAATTTACGCTAACAATAAATAAAAAAAAAACTTAGTATACATTGAACAATTTATTTTATAAAAAGAACAGTAATAAAAATACAAATTGTCCTTTATGTCCAGGACTACAGCACAATTAAATAAAGGGCTTAAAAAAAGAAAAACGTATTACTGAAGTGTTGTGAAGTCTGTGGGAGGGCCTAATATTTCCTTGGACAAAACAGCACACATTCTTGCCAACACGCCTCCTTAACACTGAGTCATGCTTCATTAATATCAAATAGTGGGAACACATACACATAACACACTACCCCACGCCCCGTCATGTACGTCAAACTTACACACACAGTTCTGTCTAAGCAAGCATCCAGATGGCTGGTGAATACACTCGCCCTCTCTCGGCTAAGGTAACACCAGTCGAACACAGATCCAGCCAGAACACTTGCTGTTCCTGGCTTAATAAGCTCACCCAGGACGGCCTAATATCTCACCCAGGATGGCTAATATTACACAGAGTGACCAGTATGGTGGAATGAGTCAGCACTGGACCTCTATAACCATGTTAAACTGAAAGAGGAGTTATGAGTAGGGTTAAAGTACCTACAGAAATACACTCAGTTATCTTTTAAATGAATTTTTATATGGAAATATTTGTGATGGGTTTAGTGATTCTGGGGGCAATTAATTTTACAAGTTGACGGTTGTTTGCCACGCTGATGTCACAGGAGGTAATCGCTAGTGCTTTTACAAAGGTGTTCAATGATCTCTGGCACCATCAGTGACATTATGGATAATGTAGGAAGCCATTACTCAAAGTGAAAAATGGACTAATGTGTCGATGAAAGAAGTTTACACAAAATAATTTAACTTGGATGCTAATGAAGGTCACACGTTCATTATAAAGCTGTGGGTGAACATATCAGGATTCAAAATGCAGAAGATCCAAGTGCTTCACCTGTCCACAGTCACTGACGGCTCCATTAAATCTTTCTACTTAGAAACTCCTCAGTGTTTGCAATTCTCTATCCTTCTCCCTGACCCATTTGCACAGTGTACTAAGAACACACACAATGTAAGTGTGAACACAGATGGTAAGCCAAAGAATGCATGAAAATGCCCAAGTGCTCAAGTCTCCATAACCATCTGTAAACCATAAACCAACCCACTAATTGAGGGAATTGTGTATTTTGTCAGCTGGACCTGCCCTTAACACCCTTCACACTGACACTAATTAAAACTTCGGTCATGCTCTCAGTAGCCATATTTGTCGTTAAGATGAGTCCGACCATCTCCAGTCTGACCTGTTCGAAGAAAGCAGAGAAATGCAGTTCACACAAGACAGCAGTATCCACAGACATGTCTCACACATTAATGCCTTAATTGCAGACAAATAAAAAATGTTCAATGGAAAGTTCTTAAAGCATAACAGTCAATAGGCCTCATTTATCAATCTTTTAGTAAAGTTGTCATGTTATTGTAGGCCAAATCAAACCAAAAATTCCTCGCAGATTAAAATAAAATTCTTCACAGATTGACTTGTTGAATAAATACCAATCAAAACAAATTCAAGGCAAAGCTAATCTGCATTTAGTGACACCCACAATACTCTATAAAAGGCAAAATGACACCAAAACACAGAGTCTGAAACGACTGTGACATAATTTAAAGAAATAGGCTATTTAAATTTGACAACATAATCCGTACATAAAATTCGCAATAACTCACGCCAATTATACATGAACGCGTATCCATATAGGTACATTTACACAGACTCAGGAGCGTTCACAGGATAGGATAGGAATATATATTTTTTGTCCTGAACTAAATGGATTTTTATAAATACTACATTTCTTATGTAAATATTCCTGCAAACAATTTACAAAAATTTTCGTTCATATCCAGATTGATAAAAGAGGCCCAATGTTCCTGTTTTGATTTCCCAAGCAGTCTTTCTGCCTAAAAACAAAAAACAAAACAAAAAAAAAACCCTAACATCAAACGTTAATGCTTATCTCACTGTGAGCTCATATGGCGGATACAACAGTGTAGTGGAGGCCATAATTTTCTGTATTAGGACAGCATTCATGTCAACAAGATCAAGGCCCAAACTTTCATACCAAGTAAAAAGGTTCAGGCAGACTTCAGAAACAAGTCTTTATCTTATCATAACGCAATAGCTTTGTGTAAGTGGTTTGACCACAAATGCATTGCGATTACTTGCTTTCCCATAATTACGAATTGCTGTGGGTTGCAGCTGTTATACCTTCACTTCCCTCTTTTTTGCTCTCTTCCAGACAGACTTTTGGTTCAGGTACTTACCCATTCTGAAAGAATGTGTGTCAAATCATGTTAAGAACTTGGCTGATCAAAGAACAGAAAACCCTAACCAATGCACTGAGTATGAATATTGCACTTGCTGAATGAAAACTGGAGCGTGAGCATAAATAAAAGAAATGGGCCTGGCTAGAACGAATGGACGCGTTTGTTTTCCTGATTAACAAAACCTTTAAGCAGGTGGCTGCTACAGTACCTGATGGAGGCACCCACACACAGTAATCAGGGTCATCCTCTGGGTACTGTTTGGACACAGTGCTTGGAGGCTTGAGGAATACACAAATATATCATTATATGCACATATTACACACTGTTGTACAGTCATCTCTAGAATTATTGGCACCTTTGGTAAAGCTAAGTAAAAAATGATTAAAAAAAAAATAATTTTACTTTATCTAAACATTTATCTAAAAATGTGTCACAATTATTGGCACCCCTGCATACTTTCTATGACCTCCCTACCTACATACAATAACAGAGTCTTCTGCAATAATCCATATCTCAGAGAACTCCTTAAAGCAGACTCTCTCCAGACCCTTCAGGGTTCTCTCTTGTGCATTCTCCTCTTCAGCTCATCCCATATTTTCAGTGGGGTTGAGGTCAGGGAACTGTCATGGCCGGGTCAAAAGCTCAATTCTGTGGATCATTTTTGTGTGGATTTAGATGCATGTTTTGGATCACCGTCCTGCTAGAAAATCTAACCTCACCATTAAATCCTCTGTTACTCCGTGGAGAGAATGATGTTTTGTATCCCAACAAAGTTCTCGGGACCTTTGGAGGAAACACAGCCCCACAACATCACAGATCCTCCATCATAAGTATACTTGACAGTCAGGATTAATGAGTGTTTGTTGTCTCATCTGACCATAAAAGCCAGCTTCAGTATCATTTAGTAAACTCCAGGTGCTTACATACATGGTTAGATGAAAGAAAAGGCTTCTTTACAAATAGTTGGCATTAAGGTGGTGTATAATTGTAGTTGTGGAGACTTAGTGACCACAAAATGCTGCGCTCTTCCTCGTCTGTCCTCCTTATTATGCTCTTCGAGGCAGGTTCATTACAACTCCGATTGTTTTTAAACCTCTTAATTATTAACACGTCATTTCTAGGTGTGTGAATAGTTTTACAATCATTACCTAATTTATGAAAAAGTCAACACATTTTTGTCTCATTTACTTTGTGTATGCTCTTCCCCATGCTGATGAATAATCAAGGAATTATGGCCTCAGGCACACCTCATATTTATACACCAGTGAAGCAGGAAGCTGAACAGTTCCTAAACACAAGTGAACTTAAAGTAAAATATAAAATAGGAACATGCTTTAGCTACATTTTACACACAAGAATTTCTAGGGATGCCAATAACTGACACATTTTTGGTTTTGTTAAGAAATTTGTGGTTTGCATTGTATGAAATTGTATTTTTCTTGGAACAAATTAAGAATTAAGCAATCATGAAGAACCTTTTTACTCATCTTTACTAAAGGGGCAAATAAATCTGGAGATGGCTGAATATCTCATCAGTGAAAATAACACTTCAAATGTGCGTCATGAAAATAAAATGCACTTTGAGATTTTTATTTGTGAGTCATCCTAAAGCAAACATTGCACCAACGCACTCATACACTCACAGCATACACTCATGAGTAGGCACAAGCCTGTGGGGAATCGGTCAATCGGAGTTGTATAAAGTACTAAAATGTCTCTTGCCATAAACATGAAGGGGAAAAACCCCCAAAACAAACAAACGAACACTACATACCCTACTGGGACCAATCATCTTCCCACTCTTCTTCAAGGGAGGATGGTCTTTCCCTGGAAAGTTTAAAAAGTTCAAGATTTTGTGTTGCTCAAAAATACACTTCCTTTATAACGCAATTTCACCTTGAGGTACTGGAGGAGTCATCTTTAGTAGGAACTGATTTAGCTTCTAAGGAACTTTTTGTATCTCTGAGTCATGGGATTTCTCTTTAAAACACAAAATAAACTCACTTGTCATATTGCTTGATGTTTTCCAAAGGCTCGAACAGTCATTAGAAAAAAGCCTAACAGTGCAGACTTGTGGTCAAATTCTGTTACAACATCTCAAGCACATTATGCAGCTTTGGGTGGTCAAATCATTTATTTACTAGCCCACCAGGCAGGTAAATGCTCAAATGTTTGCCCAGTCCCATGTTAGGGTACACACTGTCTTGCAACGGCAAAGCAACCAGAATTGGTGACTTTTGTTGACATGAGCGACAGTGACCATTGGCGAATAGACAAGGGCGTGTCCAGTGATGCGACAAAGTTGAGAAAAGCTTAACTTTATGCAAATTTGGAGAAAGTACCAATGGGTGTGAAGACAGTAGGCTAGTTGCACCACACACTGATAAATGTTACTATGGCAACCAGTAGTTGGAACACTTTCTGGCGACTTCATAGTACAGCGACTGGCAGCGATAAAATCACTGTGTGTGTGTGTGTGTGTGAACGTACCTTTATACTTGCTCAGATCTCTAATTAACTATGCTCAAAAGTGACAACTAACAAAAGTAGGGTGCGCTAATGAAATGTATTAACACAGACTTTGGGAAATACTTGGAGCGAGTACTTGAATTCCTCACAGAGGACCTTACACAGCCACAGTCTTTATTCTCTTAAAAAATAAATTAATAAAAAAAATCTCTGCTGAAGAGTTATCACATTTGAAAATAAAATAAAATAAAATAAAATAAATGACCTGGTTTGATGAATGCCTTGGCATGCATTTAGTAATTTTATATTTATGTGTTTACTTTTACATGCATGTATTTATTTAAGTTCTTTAGTTGCGCACTGACCTTTAGGGCTCCGTGGACAGGTTTCATCTGCACGTTTGCCAGCACTGGAGACCTCGACGTGTTCCATCTCATCAGCCTGCGCTGGCTCCATATCAACCTCTGAAGCAGCTGTGCTCTCCTTCTCCTCATCGTTACACTCTTTGCCAATTTTAGATGTTTTCTCCCCTTGCTCATCCTCCTCTTCTTCTTCCTCCTCTCCTTCAGGCGGTAGTTCTTTCATGTTGAAGAGCTCAGGAGGCAGGCTGGGCCTTTTTGGAGGCAACTTCTGTTTGTGTGCATGAGAAGGTTTTCAGTTAAACACTTAGCAAAGCTAATAAGGTGTACTATTTGATTGACAAGATTGAGCATAGCAGATATATTCATAATGATAATTAGGAGAGGAGAAACAAGCATGGCCTCACCCCTATGGCCCCTGTCTTCAGTTTAAATTTCCTGCCACCTTTCATAGCACCGAACAATGGCAGGGTTAACTTCTTGGGCTTGTCTGGCTCAGATTGATTACCAGGCCTGAGAGAGATGACAGTGGAACACACATTTATGTACATATCTTTCTCTTTCCTGCATTTATCTTCAATAAGAGATTTATACTGGTAATGGTTACAGTGGCTCAGGAGTTGAATACACCTTGTATAGGTGCACATGCCATGCACATGTGCACCAATCAACCAGAACATAAAATCCACCAGCCTAATATTGTGTAGGTCCCCCTTTTGCCATTAAAACAGTTCTGACCCATCAAGGCATGGATGCCACAAGACCTCTGAAGATGTGCTGTGGTATCTGGCACAAAGATGCTCTGACCCAGTTGTCTAGCCAACACAATTTTGCCCTGGTCGAAGCGGGTTGTCCACCAATCGTAGGGTTGGCAGTTTGATTCCCGGCCCGGATAACTCCACATGCCGAAGTGTCCTTGGGCAAGACACGGAACCCCAAGTTGCTCCCGATGGCAAGTTAGCGCCTAGCATGGCAGCTCTGCTACCATTGGTGTGTGTGTGAATGGGTGAATGAGACACAGTGTAAAGTGCTTTGGATAAGTGCGCCATTTACCATTTGCTCAGATCCTTACGCTTGCCCATTTTTCCTGCTTCTAACACATCAACTTCGAGAACTGACTGTTAAATCAGACTGCTGCCTAATAAATCCCACCCCTTAACAGGTGCCAGCTCACATGTCAGTGGTTTTAATGTTATGGCTGATCCATGTACTCATTAATTTCCTCTTTTTTTACGTCAATAAATTCCATATGTCAATCTCACTGGCTCTGCAACGAGGGCAGCTGTGTGGGTCTGGTTAAGTCGATGAGCTTCTGCAGTCGCTGCGCTTCCTTCTTCAGCTCAGCCACATGCAGATGCAGCTTCTTCCTCTGCACCACATCCACAGCAGCCTGACTGCGCACACCGCTCATAAACGCATCCAGAGGGTCCTCTGTAGCAGAGCTCGAGCGCCCTAGTGACATATTTAAATACAAAAACCATATAAAATTACATCAGCATGACATACAGTATACAAAGAGGAGCTACATACATATACGGTATGAGTGAGTGAAAAAGAAAATCAAAAGCGACAGACAGTGCATTTACATGGACAACAATAATCCAATATTAACCCAATTAAGACCATACTGTGATTATGAAGCTAGCATGTAAACATCAATTTGTAATTACATTAATCTAATTAAAGTCAAGTTAACACGAATCTAATTAAGACAGGTGGAGTATTCCTGTTTTAGTCGCATTATTGACGTGTATTACAGACATGTAAACACCTTAAATCACATTATTAACGTCGTGTGAATTTTCACCGCATTTTGCGACAGGACACGATCACACATGGCAGTGCTCAACATTTTACGGTGAACAAGAGAGTACGGCTGCGTCCAAAACCACATACTTTCCAACTATAGGCCTGTAGTGGGGAAAAATACATGAATCTCGGCTACTATATAGACGATCAGTACGCGATTTGGGTCGCAGCCCACAGCTTCAAGCAGTCGTCTATATGGCTTAAAGCAGTTGTCTATTAGCACGTATAGCATAACAAATAATTAACTGAACTTGAAGCGTTCGTAATTTTTTAAATAAAAACACCCAAAACTGGGTAGCGACGAAGACGAACTGTATGTTCATACGTGAAATTCTGGAGGGACGTCGGACGGCATGGCACGGTGACGTAATTATGCGGGCTCTTAATCTAATTATGTTCTGTAACATGTAAAACGGGAACATGACAGGAGTATTCTAAAAGCAACTCATGTAAACACCTCAATCACATTATTATCTTAATCAGAGTAAGGTCCATAATTAGATTACTGCTGTCCATGTAAACGTAGTCAATGAGAAAGAAAGAATGTGAAATATAAATAATGGATGAAAGTTTGGACTGAAGGTGTGGCAGAAAAAAACAACCCAAATAAGCAGGCAGAGAGAGAGAGAGAGCGAGAGCGCGAGAGAGAGAGAGAGAGAGAGAGAGAGAAACAGAACAAATGAGACAAGGAGAGAAACAACAAAGAAAGACAGAAAAAAAGAAAGACAGCCATCATACAGTCAATTATCATCTCACCTTTCTCAGAAGAACTGAGCATGTTCTCAGTTTTAACTAGCTCTTTCTCCACTTCAGCAAGCTTAGCAACCTTAAAAATAACGAATTTGTAGAAGACGAAAAATAAGTATTAGTTACTCACTAGTTACTAACTAACTACCGTAATTGTAATAGTTAAAAACAGAACCTTTTGTGCTATAAGCTGAGAGTGCTGCAGCATGAGCAGGGAATATAAAACAGATTATTTACCAGAGAGTCATATGTCTCAGGTCTCTCATGGATCTTGCCAGCTTTCTTCATGCGTTCTTTTCTCTTCCTCTCAACAGTACCCGTCCGGTCCAGGAAGGAGTCATCGTCGCTGTCGTAATAATCGTCGTCCTCCCAGTTTTTCTTTTTACGCTTGCGAGAGACTGGAGGAAAGACACAGCAGCAGCAGCAGCAGCAGCAGCAGCAATCTCATTAATTCATTCACTTTTACAATATGGCTGTGTGCGAGTGTGTGTGCGCATGCTTAGTGTAACATCCATCCTCTACTGCTTACTCCTTTTCAGGGTCACGGGGAACCTGGAGCCTATCCCAGGGAGCATCGGGCACAAGGCGGGGTACACCCTGGACAGAGTGCCAATCCATCCCAGGGCACAATCAAATACACACTCACACACCCATTCATACACTTTAGAAATGCCAATGAGCCTACCATGTATGTCTTTGGACTGGGGGAACTTTGGCTTAGTGTAACAGTGATGACCAAATACTCTGATATACTTTCTATCTTTCTGACATTATAAGTCATGTAAATTTGTTAGCTTAATCGTTTCTGTCATGGTACTTTGAGCAGTATCATTGGGTAGCTAATGGATTGTTTTACATCGATGAACCCTTAAAAGTCATTAGACTCAAACAAACCTTATACAGAATGTCAAACAAAGTTAAAAATAGCTAACGTAAGTAATCGTTTAAGAGCTATAACAATAATAACAGACTACATTTGAAGACAAAATAGGCTGAGAGATCGTAGACTAATTTATTAATTTTTTTCAAGCCGAGAGGCCTCATAAAATATGCTGTCATTTCCAGTAAGGGAACTTATTGAGCATTGATTCTCCCTGGTTTTTGAGGTGCACTGTGGGATTTTTTAATGAAGCAAACGTTCCAGTGCAGTGGAAGGATTTTGCAATTGAGACAGCCATTAAAATGGCCGACTCCCTGATCAGTGTCCTAACTACTGGACTAGGGAGATGATTGAGACGTACCTGATGATCTCTTCTGGGTGACACTGCATAGTGAGCTTGTATACAATTGTATACTACATTTACATTTATCAGACGCTTTTATCCAAAGTGACTTACAAATGAAAGCACACACAAATGGTAGCAGAGCTGCCATGGAAAGTGCTAGCTTGCCATCGGGGGCAACTTAGGGTTCAGTGTCTTGCTCAAGGACACTTCGGCATGGGATCACCCGGGCCGGGATTCGAACCACCAACCCCACGGTTAGTGGATTAGTGGACAACCCGCTCTACCGACTGAGCCACAGCCGCACTAGAAAGCCAAACAGTACTAAGTGTGCTGTGAGTATATTTCCTGCGATACGCAATAAGTTGCTGCTTCTAGAAACTAACCTGCCTCCTGCCTCAGCAGACCCCGAGCCTCCAGCATGCGGCACGCCTCCAAACAGCACTGTACAGCCGCCTCCTTCTTTCTACCAGAGTGTGTGACTTCAGCAATCAGCTGCTTACCCATAGCATCATCCACCGGCAACCTGCAGAAAAAAGGAACATCAGTTTTACAGTCTTGAAATTAGATACGCAAAAATTTAATTATGTTGTTATTGTTATTTTCCTATAACAGCATATGCTGAAGTGTTTTATCCATCTTATTTCATAGCAATTTGTCAAAGCTACCCATTTTCGGTTTTTTAAAAGGTAATAGGTTAATTTAATACTTTCAGATGATGTTTATAGGTACATTTAATGTTGTGGGATATCGGTGAAGCAAGTTCCTGTTCTTACTTAGGAACAGTTTTTCCCTGGTTTCTTTTTTTAGTCTATTAAATTCAATATAACCAAACCAATGCAGCATGTCATGTTACAAAAAAACACAGCGTCCACCATATTCCTTATGTATGTAATTAGAAACAAAGTATTACAATGAGCACCTTAAAATGAACCAGTGATTTATCTTGTTAAATAATCTCTTAGTTACAGAAAAGCAACCAACACATTCCGACTAATCAGAATCCATAATTCAACAGCGGTGTGTTTTCATGATCGGGATCAGTATTGTATTTGTTGTACTTGATTCTGCAGAGCCAGGTGCCATGTCCTTTGTCATCATATTCAAATTCCAGTTCTTCTCCTGAAATCATAAAGAATGATTATATTCCTATTCAGCCAGAACTGTTTTCTAAACTACAACAAGATTTTAACACAGTCTACCTTCACGATCATAGAACCCTTGCAGAGCCTTTTTAGGATCTTTCAGATAGGCTGCTTCCTGGTCCTCTTGAAACTCTGTCGCAAATGGATTCTCCTCATTCTCATCCTCCTCTGGGACTGAGTCTTCTCCTGTTCATTCGATAATATACAAAGAAAAATACAATTAGACACACACCGATGTATATCTATCTAATATACAGTGCATCTGGAAAGTATTCACAGCGCTTCACTTTTTTTTTTATGTTATGTTACAGCCGAAATGGATTAAATTCATTATTTTCTTCAAAATTCTACAAACAATACCCCATAATGACAACATGAAAGAAGTTTGTTTGAAATCTTTGCAAATGTATTTAAAAAAAAAAAAAAGCACATGTACATAAGTATTCACAGCCTTTGCTCAATACTTTGTCGAAGCAGCTTTGGCACAAATTACAGCCTCAAGTGTTTTTGAGTATGATGCTACAAGCTTGGCACATCTATTTTTGGGTGGTTTCTCCCATTCTTCTTTGCAGGACCTCTCAAGCTCCATCAGGTTGTATGGGGAGTGTCGGTGCACAGCCATTTTCAGATCTCCCCAGAGATGTTCCATCGGGTTCAAGTCTGGGCACTGATTGGGCCACTCAAGAACATTCACAGAGTTTTCCTGTAGCCACTCCTTCGTTATCCTGGCTGTGTGCTTAGGGTCGTTGTCCTGTTGGATGATGAACTTTTGCCCCAGTCTGAGGTCCAGAGCGCTTGGAGCAGGTTTTCATCAAGGATGTCTCTCTACATTGCTGCATTCATCTTTTCCTCGATCCTGACTAGTCTCCCAGTTCCTGCTGCTGAAAAACATCCCCACAGCATGATTTTCCACCACCATGCTTCACTGTAGGGATGGTATTGGCCAGGTGATGAGTGGTGCCTGGTTTCCTCCAGATATGATGCTTGCCATTCCGGCCAAAGAGTTCCATCTTTGTCTTGGTCTGAGAGTCCTTCAGGTGACTTTTGGCAAACTCCAGGCTGGCTGTCATGTGCCTTACTGAACAGTGGCTTCCATCTGGCCACTCTACCATACAGGCCAGATTGGTGGAGTGCTGCAGAGATGATTGTTCTTCTGGAAGGTTCTCCTCTCTCCACAGAGACACGCTGGAGCTCTATCAGAATGATCGGGTTTTTGGTAAGCTCCCTGACTGAGGCCCTTCTACCCCGATCGCACAGTTTGGCCGGGTAGCCAGCTCTAGGAAGAGTCCTTCTGGTTCCAGTCTTCTTCCATTTACGGATAATGGAGGCCACTGTGCTCATTGGCACCTTCAATGCTGCAGAAATGTTTGTGTACCCTTCCCCAGATCTGTGCCTCGATACAATCCTGTCTCGGAGGTCTCCAGACAATTCCTTATTCTTCATGGCTTGGTTTGTGCTCTGACATGCATTATTAACATCCATCCATCCATCCATCCATCCATCCTCAACCGCTTATCCGTAATCGGGTCGCGGGGGTAGC
>JAFFST010047158.1:183738-200886 GCA_022414735.1 Noturus placidus | reverse complement strand
TGGGGTTAAAAGTTTGATTCTGTATGGATTTATGAAAATGAATCATATGTAATTAAATCACGTACATGAATCATAAGTAAATTAATCATATGTAAACTTTCCTGCGTAGGGTGGGAGGGGCTGTTATCGGGGTAAAAAATGTTGATTCTGTATTGATATATTTTGTTGTACTCTGAATAGTGCATGAGAATCAATAAAAATTGTTATAAAAAAAATTTATAGACTGATCATTTCTTTCAGTGGGCAAACGTACAAAATCAGCAGGGGATCAAATACTTCTTTCCCTCACTGAACAGCTGGAATAGCTTGATATATATTGGACGTTCACGCATTCTCCTTTAGTGAGTGACAAAATTAAAGGCAATCTGATGAATTTTCTGCGCTGCCAGCACCATTTATGAGCAATTGACAATTAAAAGAGATGAAACAGAATACAGCCTCCTATTTCATTTGAATAAGATTAAGGTGTGCTGCATTTCTAACCTGATATGTTATTAAACTGAAATGTTATTCAACAGTGGCACACTCGGGTTGGTTTGGATGAATTATGTGCACAGACACCTGTATAGATTATGTGTTGTTTGGTATGAATGTGTGGCACGTCTTATTAAACCGTACACAGGACCATATTAACAGTACATGAGCTACTCACTCCTGCAAGAGACTTCTGGATGTTCTCTCGTGCTCTAGCAATGTCCTGAAGAATAGTATTAGCACCCGAGTCCTGCATTTTTAGATAAAGAGAACAGAGTCACATAGGTTCATTTCATGTATATACATACATACATACATATCTGTATAGACTACACATCCATATCACCTGGAGCATGTGCATACCTGAGGAGGTAGCGTGGAGCCAATCATCCTCTCATAGAACTTTCGTTCAGCCTCATCGTAGCGAGGCTTGTCAAACCATATCCTCTCTTGAGTCAAGAACTCCATTGCACTCATTCTGGAGACATAAATCAGAGACACTACTTCAGCACGAGGACATACGACAAGCCAATACAAGATTGCGTAAACAAAAAGCAAACAAACAAAAAAAGTATCCAAATGAATACAGGTACACAAATTTGTGACAGAGTCTAAACAAAGCAGAAACAAATAAGACAAAACACATGAAGAGCAAATGGCCTAAAAGAAAGAAACAAGTCAAGTTCGACATGGATGCCTCCGCCACCAACAAGTCTAGTCCTTCTCGTTACTAATGTCTACACCAGGACTATAGTTCAATCAAATTTATTCAACCTCCATTGCAAATCAGGTTTATTGTCAAACTTTTGACTTTAATTTTCATTGCAACCGCAGCTTTAAAATATACATCAAACCGGAAAGAAGCTACTGAAGAAAAACTATTTCAGACCTTGACCATGTTTGGGTCGATTCCAAAGTCTGATCAGTTCATCTGCTGGTTACAGTGATAATTCCAATACAAATAAATCCTACAAACAACCCACCACTCGTTCTTGAGATATCACACTAAGGAGAATCTTTGGACAGACACACAGACACAGTGATGAATGGCCGGATGGTAAAAAACATAGCAATGAAAATGTGTCTTGAGTTCGAACGATAGTGGATTTAACCAATACCCACAACTAATTTGGGCAGTACCTGCAGATAACCGAATAAGTTTTTTTAATTTATACTAAATGAAAACATAGCATTCAAAAGTACAATACTGTTGAACTGTTGAAGTACAATACTGTTGAACTTTATTACAAAATAAACAGTACTGACTTGACCATGAACTATTAATAAATGTGAAAGTAAATAAAATCCAAACTGAACCAAAACGTAAAATTCCAAATAACACATAAAAAGAGAGACCTTCAAAAGTAATCAAAAAAACACTTCAAATGAAAACAAACAAAATTTGAGTCTGAGGTTTTATTAATCGCCTCTAGAGGCCGCTATCGTACTGCATAATGAAAGCAGACCCTTCTCAGCCGCTTGCGCAACGGGGAAAACCTATCAGTGTGGATTTTTGCAGATAACCAAGTTAAAGCAATCAGTGCCGATTAATCTGCAAAACCGATCTAATTGGGGCGGCTGTGGCTCAGTCGGTAGAGCGGGTTGTCCACTAATCCACTAACCGTGGGGTTGGTGGTTCGAATCCCGGCCCGGGTGATCCCATGCCGAAGTGTCCTTGGGCAAGACACTGAACCCTAAATTGCCCCCAATGGCTAGCTAGCACCTTGCATGCAGCTCTGCTACCATTGGTGTGTGAATGTGCTCTCATCAGTAAGTTGCTTGTAAATGTAAAAAAAAAATGTAAAAATGATATTTCTGTAAAAGCTGCTTTGAGACAATGTACCATTGTAAAAAAGCGCTATACAAATAGATAAATTAAATTGTTATTATTATCTATCGGTCAACCGCTATTCTAGAGTTCCTGCCCATGAAGGTATACTGTAAGTACCAGCTTTGTATGACAATCAGGAAGGAAGACATCAATTCCACTCAGTGGCGGAGGCATAAAACTTATAAATGAAAATCTAATTATTATACACAGTGTCCTAGACTACAAATGGGAAAATAAAGTATAATAACGAACAGAATAATAATAATAAAAAAAAAAACATCAAAACTGGTCTAAAATTACTGCGCACATATTTACTTAATCCATGCTATTAATAACTTTTCATTGTTAAGTTTTATGTATAGATGTTACCCATTTACTCCCCTTCACCAATTCCCCACCCACCAGCCAGCATCATGCAACAGCTACAAACCAGTGAGGGTTAAGGCTAACCTCTGCAACACATGAAGCCAGCACAGAGGAAAGCGCTATCCACTCTCTTCTGCATACATGAGCTCATAAGCTACCTGCGATTGGCTAGTGTTGCAGGGACTGACAGGAGAGAGAGAGAATACCATCCATCCCACCCAGAGAGCGTGGCCAATTTTGCTCCCTTGGCTCCCGTCCACGGATGGCTGTGGCATCGTCAGGATTCAAACTCGTGAACTCCTGACGATAGGGCGAACGCTTTTCTGTCACGCCACTCGGGAGCATAAGAATGTGCAATTTGACTGTGTGTATATAGTCAAAGTCGTACTTCGGCGATAGGCTACGGCTGGTTTTGGTCAGAATGGCTTCGTAGAAACGAGTTTCCGCCTCCGCATATCGACTGCGTTCTAGCCACACCCTCTCGCTGTCTGCATGCAGATAGTGATATAATACACTGCTTCCTTTCTTGTCTCCATCAGCGCCAGGTTTCTTCTCCTTTCTCTGATCAGATTTGGCTTTGTTAGTGACAGCGACACGCGGATGCCCGAGGCACGCTTGCTCTTGCTCTCCTTTGCGTGTGGAAAGAGTCTCATTCACAGGGTACAGTTTCTGGTAGAAAGTTGCTTCTGCACGGTCATAGACAGGCTTCTGAAACCAGACCCCTTGGAGGAATGCTGGCACAAAAGGCAGGCCATTAATTGGCGCTGAGGCAGGAGTGGCAGGAGTTGGGGTTTGTGATAGGTAGCCTTCGTCACATAATGTATGGGTTAAAGGGCTATCGGGTAAGAACTGAAGTGAACGAGGGGTGGCCATTGAATCTGGGCGTGTAGGGGACTGGTCAAAGATAGCCTTGGTTAAAGAATTTTCTTGGCTGCGCTGGGAATTTGAGGTACTTGAAGCAGATGTGGTCCCATTTTGGCGCTCTTGAAGCCTCATATAATAGTGGCTTTCTGCTCTCTCGTAATCTCTGGAGTCAAACCATATAGCAGCACGCTCCGAACACAGGCCATGAATGACCGCACTGGACATACAGCCTCCGACGTCTGAACGGCCAGTGGTTTTGGCCTCCACATTGGAATTGATTACAATTCTCTGCGGCATTACGCTGTATCCGGCGCAGACCAAAAGCAGGAAGAAGAGAGAAGAGAAGTAGAGTCACGAGGGATAAATTGTTAATTATTAAGTAAAGAAGAAGAATTACATGAAAATAAGAAGCACACATACAGAGACAGGTAGCACAATGCATGCAAAAGTCACTGAGGTGTTAAACTGCGTATATCTCCAGCATACACTGGCATCGAAAGGTATAAAAATAATGATATCAGGAGATTCTCAGAACAGCACAGCGCTTCCCAGTCCAGTAGTACTAAATCTGTACTACAGAGGTTTTATAGACATGCAGTTTGACATGAGCCAGGTATGCCTTATGTATTTATTTCAAATCAAATGATTTACACAAGCAAACTGAAATACTTCAATGCAATCTCTTTCACATAATCGAAAATAAACATTTCAAACGCTCTCCTAAAACCATTAAGAGCTCAGAGTTTGCATTCAAAACCAAGTACAAAAAAAAAGAAGCTAAAATGGGTATTTCCAATGCATATTTCTCAACTATAACTGGGAGTTGAAGAATGAAGACATTCAGATACATCATGCATATAATGGTTTTTCTGGACGTATACACACCTGATCCAGTCTTACCTTTAGTAAAGAGTAACACAATAAGCAAACAAATGGCACTAATGTGTGCTCAGATTGTTCTTCACCCAGTCAGCAGCAGGAAAAAAAAAAAAACAGATAAAGCCAGAATTAGGCTTGAGGTCATTTGATTAGGATTTAGCCAGAAGTATGTGGACCCTAGGGCTGCACGATTATGGCCAAATGATAATCACGACTATTTCGATCAATATTGAGATCACGATTATTCATTGATATTAAGGACGACATAGTGCAATAAAAATTTCACATTTAAATAAACAGGCCGCTGCTTCATCCTCCATGTTTTGCTACACTCCTGCTAATGTACAAATCTTTGCATCAAATTAGACTGAGCCTTAAAATGCATCATCGCATAGAAGCAAAATATAAATAAAATTTTTATCCAAAATATAGGTTAAGTAAAAATAAAAATGCACCAACCAAATGAGAATCCATCCATCTTCTATACCACTTATGCTTTTCAGGGTCACGGGGGAACCTGGAGCATGGGGCACAAGGTGGGGTACACCCTGGACAGGGTGCCAGTTCATTGCACAATCACTTACACATTCACACACACATTCATACACTACGGACACTTTTGGACACGCCAATCAGCCTACCATGCATGTCTTTGGACTGGGGGAGGAAACCGGAGTACCCGGAGGAAACCCCGCAGCACAGAGAGAACATACAAACTCCATACACACAGGGACATCGTGGGAATCAAACCCCCGACCCTGGAGGTGTGAGGCGAACGTGCTAACCACCGTGCGCCCCTGTTAGCAATCACCTTTATCAATACACGTAAAATCTTTCTTTGAAAAAAACTCATGAGTGGGGTATTACTGGTGGGGTATTATGTCGTAGAATAAAACGTGAAAGTATTTTTAGCTTGTCTTCACCACAGACCTTACCTATATAAAAACAAAAAAAAGACGGAACCCAGAAAAGCTAAAAAGCTAACTCGTTTCCAGGTTTTGGCGTTACAAAATGATGTCATCCCTGAGTCACTCGATGGTGACTGGCTTTAAGTTTAGGAAGTGTTTGATTTGATATGCAGCGGAGGGCAATCTTTAAACGTCAAAATCGCAGTCCATCATGTGCATGTAATCGTGACCAGTTAAAATCGTAATCGAAATCAATATTCAATTAATTGTGCAGCCCTAGTGGACCCCTGACCATCATTCCCATATGTGGTTGCTCCCCAAACTGTGGCACAACGCTGGACTCACACAACTGTCAGACATCTAGAATGTCTTTGTATGCCGTAGCATTACAGTTTCCCTTCTCTGGTACTAAGAGGCCCAAACTTGTTCCAGCATGCCAATGTCCCCGTGCACAAAGCGAGCTCCATAAAGATATGCCCAAGGTTGGAGTGAACAGCCCCAATGAACACCTTGAACAGGCAACTAAATCTGGAATGGAATGCTCAACAAGCACATATGGGTCAGGTGTACACACACACACACATACATACATGCACATATACATATAGACACACACATACACACACACAGTGCGCTCCACTAATATTGGCACCCTTGGTAAATATGAGCAAAGAAGGCTGTGAAAAGTTGTCTTTAATGTTTAACCTTTTAATCTTTTGTTCAAAAAATTCACAAAAATACTCTCCTGGATATCAAACATTGTTAAATATATGTGTGCAACAATTATTGACACCCCTATAAATTCAAATGAGAAAAATATATTTGAAGTACATTTCCATTGATATATAAAAAAAATTAAATTGTACACCTGTTGACTTGGAACAGGAAATTATTCAACCATGACTTCCTGTTTCGCAAGGATTAAATATGAGGTAAAACATAGTCCAAATTCCCTTAGTCGTTCATAACAATGGGAATGAGTGAGACCAATTAATATAGGGTGATGTGCGGCAAAAGGTTGTTGAGCTTCACAAAATTGGGCGTGGCTATAAGAAAATAGCACAAGCATTGAAAATGTGCACCATCAGGGTAATAATTAAGAAGTTCCAGTCAACTGGAAATGTTATGAATAAACCTGAAATTGGACATGTGTCTCTATTTTCTTAATACATTATGAAGAGGATAGTTGGAGTGGCCAAAAAATCTCCAAGGATCACAGCTGGAGAATTGCAGGAGTTAGTTGTGTCTAATCCGAAGTCAAATACATCACCACAAGCAGTTTGGAAGGGTTTAAAAATAAAAAATAAAAAGCCTCTACTCTCATCCAAAAACAAACTTGAGCTCTTCAGTTTGCCAGACACTACTGGAACTTCAAATGGGATCGGGTTCTGTGGTCAGATGAAACCAAAATAGAGCTTTTTGGCAATAAACACCAGAGGTGGTTTTGGTGCACACAGAGGGGTAGCCATATGGAAAAGCACCTCATGCCCATGGTTAAATATGGAGGTGGATCTTTAATGTTTTGGGGCTGTTTTTCTGCCAGAGGATCTGGACATTGTGTTACGATACATGACATCATGGACTCTCTCAAATATCAACAGATATTAAAAGAAAACCCGACTGCCTCTGCCAGAAAGATTAAAATGGGTGTGGTTGGATCTTCCAGCAGGACAATGATCCAAAACATGCATCAAAATCAACACAAAATCCTGCCATGACCATCCCAGTCCCCTGACCTGAACCCCATAGAAAACCTGTGGGGTGAACTGAAGAGGAGAGTCCACCAGCATGGATCTCGTAATGTGAAGGATCTGGAGAGATTCTGTATGGAGGAACGGTCTCAGATCCCTCACCATGTATTCTCCAACCTCATCAGGTATTATAGGAGAAGACTCAGAGCTGTTATCTTGTCTAAAAGAGGTAGCACAAAAGTATTGACTAAAAGGGTGCCAATAATTGTTGCACACCTATATTTAACACAGTTGTTGTATATGCACAGTATTTGCATGATTTTTGTTTAACAAAAGATCAAAAGGTAAATCTCATGTTGGTGGCTTCAGATGAAGACTCACCTCAAGCACTTAATCTAAAGCACTAGAATAACCACAATATGAACCAGCCATAGTCCAAATGCACTCAGAAAGCGTTTACATTACTTAAAAATGAATCCCTCCCTTCAGAAACTAAGCCAAACTTATCACGAAGTAACAAAGGTACCAAAAAGTAAAAGGAAGAATGGAAAATCCAAAGACATTTTATTACATTGTTATGGCTTTAAGCTTTCACCAAGTGCGCATGCGCACGTCCTCCATTCTGCCTCCATGCTTGATTCTGCTAGCTAACACGGCTAACTATACTAGCTAAGCACATCATCGTTCAAAATCTAAATGTGACTCGAAAATGAGCCAATAGTCTAAAAAAAAAAAAGAAAAGAAAAGAGAGGAAACCACGTTTATGCCATATAAGATAGTTGATCCTGTTTATCCGTATGTGACCGTGATGATTCATTTCGCCACTTTCGTCATAGCAGTTCCTTAAAAGACACTGATTAATAACATTTCAAGAATCGTTATAAAAATGTTGTATATCTCTATACCGAAAAATATGCTGATAATGAATTATATCTCGTAAACGCAAAAAAAAAAAAAAATACACATACTCACTTTGTGAAAACTGAATGAAATGTTTCGTCAAAACCTGGAGCGAAACCTCTCAAGACAGCTCTGGGGTGCTGAAGAGAGATTGGCCGTGTGGGCAAGTCCATTCGTCACGGGGAGGGGGGGGTCAAAACTATTCCAGTATTACACTTCGAAAACATGTCTTTTCACAGCCAGACTGATGAGACTTAAACTTGAAGCATCTTAAATTCACATTTCCCTAGTAGCCATAAAAAAAAACAAAGTAGTAAGAAGAATATGTTTTGTATAATATACCACATCCTAAATGGTACAGTCCTCCGAGTTGGTGAAATCTCGCGAGAACTCGTAACGAAAGCGAAAAGGTGTGTTCGAGTTAAACTGCGTCTCGAGCATGAGTCATTGCAGATGCATTTCTGTTAAACTAGTAACCAATGTATCCTCCAATATATTGGCAAAAGTATGTGGACACTTGTCCATGTGGTTCTGTTTGCCAAAACGTTAGAAGCACACGATTGTCTAGAAAGTCTTTGCATGCTGTAGGATTATAATTTCCCTTCACAGGAACCTGTTCCAATATGACAATGCCCCTGGGCACAAGTTAAGGTCCATGACGACATGGTTTGCCAAGGTTGGAGTGGAAAAACTCAAGTGTTCTGCACAGAGTCCTGACCTCAGCCCCACTGAACACCTTTGGGATGAATTGGAACACCAACTGTGCCTCCAGGCCTCCTCACCCAACATGAGGACCTGTCCCAATCTCAGTAATGCTCTTGTGGCTGACTGGGCAAAAATCCCCACAGCTCCAAAATCTAGTCAAACCCCTTCCTAGAAGATTAGGGCGGCTGTGGCTCAGGCGGTAGAGCGGGTTGTCCACTAATCCACTAACCGTGGGGTTGGCGGTTCGAATCCCGGCCCGGGTGACTCCACATGCCGCAGTGTCCTTGGGCAAGACACTGAACCCTAAATTGCCCCCAATGGCAAGCTAGCACCTTGCATGGCAGCTCTGCTACCATTGGTGTGTGAATGTGCTCTCATTATTAGTAAGTCGCTTGTAAATGTAAAATGTAAAATGATATTTCTGTAAAGCTGCTTTGAGACAATGTACCATTGTAAAAAGCGCTATACAAATTGATAAATTATAAATTGATAAATTAATTAGATTTTATTATAACAGGAAGATCTGGAATGAAATGTCCAAAAACATTCACGTATTGGGGTGGCCATCTAGGTTGGGGGAAAATACTAACCCACATACATAGAAACTGGCATAACATGGCAGTGTATGACCCGAGTAGGAGGATCCCCATCAGACATAAAAGGTGCACACTTGTATAGAAAATGGATGGATGGATAATAATTCCAATTGTATTATATTGTATTGTAGTAATGACCACAATATTGAAATAGTGCATAGTCTGAAACATTGCGGACATATAGCCTGAGGCCTTACAGACAACCCCAAAGTGTAAAATTAATGCTGACAAGCTCTATTGTAGTTGCCAAAAAAGGACCACAGCTACATATTATTTTGATGCAGGTGTGGAAAATCTAAGCATGGCTTGTTTATAGTTTGCCTTGCTGTCATAAAAGTGCACAACCAACATATTAATCTCCATGTTTAACATTAATGCCTTTTTTTTATTAAAAAAAAAAACCCGTTTCAATATATTTTACTTTTCAATTTTAAATGCAATAATTTAAGTGATAAGTTATGAGCTTTAAAGGGTTCATCTCAAATGGCTCAGTGTTGGACATATAAGACATAAAAAGGCTTCATCTTAAATAAGAAAAAATTTAGTATAAAGTAATGGCACATAGGCTACATATTATAGTTGGAATAGGAGGTGATTGGAATAAGCCTTTGCTGTTAAAAACAACAGATGCATATCAAGAACAATATAATCATTTATGTGTTTGTGAGAACTTCTGCTGCTCTAAAAGATCTTGGATGGATATGTGAATAATGAACATTTAACTTTTTTCCATGTAGCGTCTGAACTCAATCACATATCGCGGTTACAGTTTTGCCGGAGAAACCATACCTTTGAGTAAATGGTCTATTGAACATGCTTCTAAATTTGGTGCACCATTTAATTAGCTTTTTCATGTTAGAATGCTTTCCCAAACAATGCTTTTGACAAAAACTTTGCAAAATAGATTACAATAAACTAGCATCTATTTAATAGATTTGGAAGACAGCGATACAAGATATTTGAGTTTGTGATTTCATTAATAACTTAATTTAATGAATTTATGTACATTTAACCATGTATATTTAGACAGTTTTGTAGTGCTTCTTTTTCATCTTCTACATTTCCACAACTCTACGTTACTTTGTAACTAATGACTCATAGTCCAGTCTTGCCATCGTTTCTCTCGTCATCTCTTCCTCCCTCTATTTCTCACAGACTGTCTCGGTCCTCCTTTATCTGCGCCCGAGTTCTCTTGCTCTTTCTGTTGCTGCCTCCACGGCCCCCATGACGGCTGCCCTGAGCCCTCCTTTTTCCAGTGCATGAAGTCCGTACACTGTGGTCCCGCCTGGAGTACACACTTCGGCCTTCAACTGTGCTGGATGTTTCTCACCATCTCGCAACAAATGACCTGCACCCTGTTAAAACCGTTCAAGTTATATTTTTAATAGACTAATGACTCAAGCATATACAGCTGTAAGTAAAAATACTTACTAGTACAGTCTGGGCTGCAAAACGCTGAGCCAGCGCACTCGGCATTCCCATTTTAACAGCTCCTTCAGCCAGGGCCTCAGCAAACACGTACACCTATCAAGCAGAGATGATGTTAAAATGATAAACATGATCTCACAAAATGTCTTAATTGCTTAGAAGGTTTGTACAAATGTTTGTAATTTATAATAGTACTTACAGACATAGTCAGAAAGTATTGCAGTATTACTGCTATAGTTTTGACCCGAAAGTACCGGAACAGCAAGCCCAATACTATATATTTTTCGCTATACACTGACGACATTTGGTTTTGAGATCATAAGATGAATAAGAGATGACCGATCAGAATTTCAGCTTTCATTACTACATATTTAAATCTAGATGTGTTAAACAACTGCTCATGAGTAGTTTGCATCTTCTGGTTTGCCCTCTGTATTTCTGCACTTGAACTCTTCTTCGAATGGTGGATTGTGATTCCTTCACCGGTGCCCTGCTCTATGTCGGGTTGATAGTACACCAGTGATTTTTTTTCGAGGACATTCCCAATGTTTGTGCAATGGGATTTATTTCCCATTTTTCTCAGCGTTAAAATGGCTTGCTTTTCTCCCATAGACAGCTCTCTGGTCTTCATGTTGTTTCATCCTTTTCAACAACAAATGCAATCTTCACAGGTGAAACTGAAGGCTAAAACCAAGAGTAGACATTCAGAGCTATTAAGTCTTTAAACAATCAATTTAACCGGGCAGCAAGAAACACCTATCGGTCACCTGTTCCAATATTTTTGATCACCTGAAGGGGGAAAAATAATGGGTAGGTTCAAACAAAAAGGTGTCATGTTCCAAGTTGTTTACCACATCTAGATGTAAATATGAGGAAATGAAATCTGAAATTCTGATCCATCATCTCATTCATCTTTTGATCTCAAACCCAAATATCATCAGTGTTTAGCGAAGAAATACTATTGGCCTTGCTGTTCCAGTACGTTCGGAGGGGATTGTATAATAATCAGGTAATTGCAAAAGCACCACAGAATTTTTTACTTTTTTTGCCAATATAGTGCTAATCATTGGATATTGCTAGTTTTGTTTTAGACCTTTCTTTAAAGACACCTTATCTACTGCTTTAGGCACATTAGCATGCGTTAACTCTGTAATAGTACACTGGGATAAAGAAATCTAAAAAACAATTATCCTGCAGAGGTTCCCACATCTATACTTAGCTGCTGCATTTATGATTTTTGACCAGGAATAAAAGGGAGGTACCTGAAAACACTAGGTGTGTTACAGTGGTGCTTGAAATTTTCACACATGTCCTAAAAGTAGATAAAGAGAACCCAGTTAAACAACTGAGACAAAAATATTCCACTTGGTCATTTATTTATTGAGGAAAATGATCCAATATTACATATATGTGAGTGCCAAAAGTATGTGAACCTCTAGGATTAGCAGTTAATTTGAAGGTGATATTAATTTAATTTATCAATTTGTATAGCGCTTTTTACAATGGTACATTGTCTCAAAGCAGCTTTACAGAAATATAATTTTTTTTTACATTGACAAGCGACTTACAAATGAGACACATTCACACACCAATGGTAGCAGAGCTGCCATGCAAGGTGCTAGCTTGCCATCGGGGGCAACTTAGGGTTCAGTGTCTTGCCCAAGGACACTTCGGCATGGGATCACCCGGGCCGGGATTCGAACCACCAACCCTACGATTAGTGGATTAGTGGACAACCCGCTCTACCGACTGAGCCACAGCCGCCCTAATATTAGAGTCAGGTGTTTCCAATCAATGGGATGACGATCAGGTGTGAGTGAGCACCCAGGTTTATTGAAAGACAATGACCCCAAGCACACAAGTAATTCTACCAAAGAATGGTTAAAGAAGAATAAAGTTAATGTTTTGGAATGGTCAATTCAAAGTCCTGACCCTAAACCAATAGAAATGTTGTGGACGGACCTGAAGCATGCAGTTCATGTGAGGAAACCCACCAACATCCCAGAGTTGAAGCGGTTCTGTACTGAGGAACGGGATAAAATTGCTCCAGTCTGATGTGCAGCACTGATCAACACTTACCCCAAATGTTTAGCTGCAGTTATTACTGCACAAGGGGGTCACACCAGATACTGAAAGCAAAGGTTCATATACTTTTGCCACTCACAGATATGTAATATCGGATCATTTTCCTTAATAAATAAATGGCCAAGTAAAATATTTGTCTCATTTATTTAATTGGGTTCGCTTTATCTACTTTTAGGACATGTATCAAAATGTTTTTCATATTCATATTTATGTAGAAATGTAAAAGATTCTAAAGGGTTCACAATCTTTCAAGCACCACTGAATGGAACTGTGGTTCTATACAGTGCATCGTTTCATGTCATCCTTTTTGAAAGTGCAAAAAAATATGCCGAACCCTGCGACACTGGACTGCACCATGTTGCAGGTTCCCAAACCTGATTTTTCATACTGTTTACTAGTGTTGTCATACTCACAAAAGCCACACCACTGCCACTTAGGCCTGTGTGGGCATCGATCCAGGACTCGGGTCCAACCTCCACCAGTCCACAAGGCGAGAGAAGAACCTTCAGCTGAGAAGCCACCTCCTGCTTGTCCTCTGTTCCACATGCGAGGAGTAGAGCTCCTTCCTGAAGCATGCACGGAAGATTCGGCATCAGACGCATCACACAGGATCCTCCGGGCAACAACTAGACCGAGAAAATTGAGGCGATTTAAAGTTATCTTTTTCATACTACATTTTAATACATTCACCTGCCACTTTAATAGGAACACCTGTACTCCTGCTTATTCATGCATTATCCAAACAGCCTGGTCTTTTTCTAATCTTCAACTGTCTAGTTTGACATGAGCCTGAACACAGTGTAGACAGATTCCAGTTATTAGCTGATAGGAGTAGAACCTGACGTCGTCTTCCACTGTTTGAGATGCTTTTCTGCTCACCTCGGTTGTAAAGAGTGGTTATTTGGGGCGGCTGTGGCTCAGTCGGTAGAGCGGGTTGTCCACTAATCCACTAATCGTAGGGTTGGCGGTTCGAATCCCGGCCCGGGTGATCCCATGCCGAAGCGTCCTTGGGCAAGACACTGAACCCCAAGTTGCCCCCGATGCATGGAAGCACCTTGCATGGAAGCTCTGCTACCATTGGTGTGTGAGTGTGCTCTCATTTGTAGGTCGCTTGTAAATGTAAAATGATATTTCTGTAAAGCTGCTTTGAGACAATGTCCATTGTAAAAAGCGCTATACACATGGATTAATTACAAATTGATTAATTATTATTTGAGTTACAGTAGCCTTCCTGTCAACTCAGACCTGCCTCTCCATTCTCCTCTGACCTCTCTCATCAGTCAGGCATATCCTTGTGAACATTAACTGAAGCATGATGTTATGCTTTGCACTGCTGCCACATGATTGGCTGACTGGATAATTATATGAATGTTCAGGAGTACTATTCCATTAAAGTGACCAGTGAGTGTATATATAGTAGAAATAACAACATCTCTCACCCCTTCAAGTGTTCCTATTGTGACTCCGGCTGCCACCGAGACAATAATGTGTTGTGGGGTGACGTGCTCTGAGAGTGCACGTAGGACAGTGGGGATCAGATGGGGTTTGACTGCCAGGAAGACCAGACGAGAACTATGAATAACTTCCTCATTTGAGTGTGTGACTGCAACTCCCATTGCCTAGAGTAAAAACGGTGGCCAGAATATAGTTACCAAGACAGCTTGGTTGGTATTTAGAAAATGATAGTCCTACTCCAGAATTCTTAAAGCATGCTTGATTGCATTGTGGGTATTTTATACGGCTTCATACTGTGCATAAGCATAAACAATAACGCAAGTGTGATTTACCTGGAAGCGGGAAAAGTTGTTTTTGGACGGGGCGCTTACAATCACATTAGACGCGACAACATCACCTAATAATGCAGAACACACAAGCTCGAGTATTGTTCTTTAAAACAGAACCTTTGGATTACTGATGAAAGTCATGAGACTTTTCTAAATTTAGAGCTTGCACATCTACCTTATGTGTACCAAATAATCTGTTTTCACACTTCTGTATCACAATTGTATGCTCTAGCACCATTGTGAAAGTACTACGGAAGGTACAGGTACAAGTACAACAACAAATTTGTATATAGGGTTAAGCAATATATCAAAAATGATCATATTACAATACATGACATTTTCATGATACATGATGATAGACTTGTCAGGAATGTACTGCACATTGGAAAAAAAACCTGTCAAAATATGTAGAATGACTTCATTCTCGATATAGCCAAAAGTTTGTGGACACCTTGCTCATCACTCCCGTAAGTGTTTTTTAAACGTCCTGTTCCAGCTTTAGTTACAATAACCTGCGTTCTTCTTTCGACTAGATTTTAGAGAACTGCTGTGGGGGATTTGTGTTCCTTCAACCACAAAAGCATTAAATGAGGTTAGGGCTCTTCCACGCCAACCTGGTTTGATAAAAGTCCCATTTCCGGCTGAAGAAAAGCAGCCCTAAAGGATGACTCTACCACCACCATGCTTCACATGCTTCACTGTGGGGATGATGTTCTTTTCGTTATGTGCTATTTTTGCACCAAACAAAACTTTTGTTATTATGGATTTATTAAACCTTTTGGAATTGTTCTCATTAGACCATGACACATTTTGCTACATGGTGTGGGGTGATTTAGTTGCACTTGAATTTTCTTTTCATGAGAAAGGACTCGACATCTAGCCACCCTACCCCATAACCCAGACATGTGAAGAATACGAGAGATTATTGTCACATGCAGAGAGTAATCACTACTTGCCAGATATTCCTGCAGCTCCTTTAATGGTGCTGTAGGTTTCTTGTTCAGCCTCCGTTGGTAAGATTTTGTCTTATCCATTTATAAATTTTTGCAAGGGACTTTTATCGGTTCTTGGTGATGGCACTACGGTGCTCCATTTCCCGACTCGTTGATGATGGCCTTCACGGTGTTTGTGTTTTGGAAATTATTTTATACACCGCTCCTAATTGGTTCCTTTCAGCAGTGAGACCCTTTACAGGCTTTGTAAGCTCTGCAGACCATGGCTTCAGCAGCAAGTTTAAAGGTGTCAAGAAAATCCCACAGAAACACAGCTCCTCTTTATTTGGGGTTAATCAGAATAATTTCATTGATGACGGCTGTGTGATCATTGCTTTTGAACATGAGATTAAATGTGATCAGTTCACAGCCACACCTCCAATTATAAAAGGGTGCGTGCACACACTTATGCAGGTAGGTTATTGGAGCTCCACCCCATTTTGTCCTAAAATCTTTCTGATTGTTTTCACTTCATTTTTAGGAGTTGTAATTTCATATTAACGATGGGGAAAGTTCTGACATGATTGACCTCAGTTTAAAAAAAAAATTCCATCACAACAAATGTGCCATTTTTGCAGAAATGTGTAGACATTTTTATTTTTATTAAATATCCACTGTAGAATTATGATTGAGATATATATATATATATATAAACTTTTATAACAGCATGTAGTATTCAGTATGTCAGCCTGCTATTATGGGGCGGCTGTGGCTCAGTTGGTAGAGCGGGTTGTCCACTAATCGTAGGGTTGGCGGTTCGAATCCCGGCCCGGGTGATCCCATGCCGAAGTGTCCTTGGGCAAGACACTGAACCCTAAGTTGCCCCCAATGGCAAGCTAGCACCTTGCATGGAAGCTCTGCTATCATTGGTGTGTGAATGTCCTCTCATTAGTAAGTAAAATGATATTTCTGTAAAGCTGCTTTGAGACAATGTACCATTGTAAAAAGCGCTATACAAATTGGTAAATTATTATTATTATTATTATTATTATTATTATTATTATTATTATTATTATCATCTCTGAAACCCTCCAGATGATAAGTGTGAGTTCAGTGCACATCTATGCACACATTTTCACATGGGACCTTTGTTTTCTTTTAGTTTTTCTGGAACAATCTGGAAAAACCCCCACACTCCTCACAAATCTACACTAGACTGTTCAAACACATGCATATAAAGAGATTATATAGCTACCAGGTCTAAGGATGCCCTGTGCTATTCCATAAGCCATGTTTCCTGCTCCAATGAAGCCAATCTTCAGCTGAGACAATTCATCCATGGTCTTCTGGAGGAAAAAGGGAATAGACAAAGTAACACTTAGTAACACTTAACACATGTAAACTTAACACAAGTTAATTCACTGTCTGACACAGAGTCTGAATGCACTGTAGATGAATTACACGTGTTGATGTTGGTATACTTACAGCTGGGGGTTACAGCCTGTATGTTTATTAGGATGCACGGTCTGTTTTTCCTCTCTGGATAAGCACAGAATATACTGAATACTGAAACACGTGTCATGAAGGGAGGAATTGACATCCTGTTTGGTAAATACCATTCAGGTATTTCAAAACAAAAGTCCTTCAATTAAAAAACCCAACAACACACATATTCGTCTGATGCACACACACACACACACACACA
>JAFFST010047158.1:173302-183684 GCA_022414735.1 Noturus placidus | reverse complement strand
TATATATATATATATATATATATATATATATATATATATATATATATATATATATATATAATTAAAAATACTTTAAGAAATATACTTTGAGAAAATAATTTCCAAATATAAACAAATAAAAAAATATTTACACGGTAGTGTCAAAAGTATGTGGACACGTGACCACGCCTCTGCATGCACATATATGGGCAGGATTTGTGGCTTTTAGTGTCAATATGTTAGCCTTAAAGTGCATCTATTGTGTTTTTCAAATATTACATTTTATTTAGTGTGTTAAATAATTGATTATATAAGTAAGCGGTAGAGGATGGATGGATGGAAGTTATAAAAGTTTCAAAAACCAAAGCGCAGGACAAACACAGTGATTGACTCCCCAAAAAAAGGAACCGATTCTGAACCGCTGAAACGAGTCAAATCCAGAATTACTTCCTGCATAAAGGCCCGCCTCTGGTCTTGATTGAACGCTCGTTGACAGCGTTGGACCAATCACAACAGACTGGGAAATCTGACCAATCACAGCTGAGTATACTCTCTGAAAGGAGGAGTTTAGAATGAATCCTTTAGAATGGCTCATAGAATGAGTCATTTGAGACGGGGGTCTGCTGCAGTTTAAATTATGAGCACATTAAAGTGTTCGGATGCGTGTGAATTTATTTTATGAGACCTTTAAAACAAACTTAGGCACGTTTTAAAATCATAATAGGTGCGCTTTAAGGTTATCTAAATTTAGAAGATATATGCATTCAAAATGTACAGTCTCTCTTTAATACCAATACGAATCAATGGAGGGACACTTGATATGTCCCGCCCTGACGTCCTGTCTTAGTGGAAATTGCATTATACATCGAATGCGTTTCAAGGCACTTCACGAGGACTTTTATATAAGACGTATACAGGATGTCCCAAAAGCCTCCATACATAGGGGGAATGAACAATTTTTTAGCAAAATGTCTTCCATAATTTTTCATACTATGTTTCCTCCGGGTACTCCGGTTTCCTCCCCCAGTCCAAAGACATGCATGTTAGGCTGATTTGCGTGTCTAAAGTGTCCGTAGTGTATGAATGTGAGTGTGTATGTGATTGTGCCCTGTGATGGACTGGCACCCTGTCCAGGGTGTACCCCGCCTTGTGCCCGATGCCTCCTGGGATAGGCTCCAGGTTCCCCGTGACCCTGAAAAGGAGTAAGCGGTTGACGATGGATGGATGGATGTTATATTATATATCCTTTCAGATGACAAAAGTACATCCATTCATTGTTTTTTAATAACTGTTTTATCATGGTCAGAGTCGTAGTGCATCTCTGGGACACTGAGCATGAAGCAGGAATGCACCAGTTCATTGAACAGACACCACACACACACACACATTCACCGTCATTACACCTACAGACCATTTACAATAGCCAGTGTGCCTACCTGTATGTTTTTGGGCTGTAGGAGGAAACTGGAAAACCCGGAGGAATACCACATGGATGTGAGGAGAACATACAAAATTCCACACAGCTCAGGATTGAACCTGGCAAATTGGAACTGTCCGGCAGCAAGGTTATAGAAATAAAATGCAAAATTATTATGATTAAATATTGTGCACAAAAGGGCGCATGGTGGCTTAGTGGTTAGCACGTTCGCCTCACACCTCCAGGGTCCAGAGTTCGAGTCCCGTTGGGGCCATGTGTGTGCGGAGTTTGCATGTTCTCCCCGTGCGTCGGGGGTTTCCTCCGGGTACTCCGGTTTCCTCCCCCAGTCCAAAGACATGCATGGTAGGTTGATTGGCGTGTCTAAAGTGTCCGTAGTGTATGAATGAGAGTGTGTATGTGATTGTGCCCTGTGATGGACTGGCACCCTGTCCAGGGTGTACCCCGCCTTGTGCCCGATGCCTCCTGGGATAGGCTCCAGGTTCCCCGTGACCCTGAAAAGGAGTAAGTGGTTGAAGATAGATGGATGGATGGATGGATGGATTGTGCACAAAAGCAGCATTGGAAAGTGGAAAACACATGTATACATGAACTGTGAGTGATTAATACCCACAGTATATTGTTTTGATTATTGAAAAAGACTCAGTCTGTTCTGCAAAGATCTAGTCAGGTCGTGTAGACCCGAACGGTCTACACATAGGTAGTGTGTATGGACAGTGACACAATTTACATAATGTTGTCTCTGTATACCACCACAATGGATTGGAAATGAAGCAATCAAGATGTAATTGACGTTCAGCTTTAATTCAAAGAGTTGAACAAAAATATTGCATTGACTGTTTATGAATTACAGCCACTTTTACACAGTGCCTCCATTTTCACAGGCTCAAAAGTAATTTGGACAAACATTTGGATTATTTTTAATATTTGGATGCAATGTTTTTCAGTTAATGACTGTGTGTGTTTCTGGGTCATTTTGAGTCATTGTCCATCTGTACTGTGAAGCGCCGTCCTATCAGTTTTGCAGCATTTCACTGAATCTGAGCAGAAACTCTATACAATTCATCCTGCTACTTCTATAAGCAGTCACATCATCAATAAACACCAGTGACTCAGTTCCATTGGCAGCCGTAAATGTCCATGCCATAACATGGCACCAATGGCACCATTGTTCCTCCACCACCTCTGACAGATGATGTGGTATACTTTGCATCATGATCCCTTCCTTTCCTTCTCCATACTTTTCTCTTTTCCCTTTATTCTGGTACAAGTAAATGTGTCATTTTTTTGTTTTTTTAGCAAGTCTAATCTGGCCTATTGAGTGTTACCAGTGGTTTGCATCTTGAAGTAAACCATCTTTATTTATATTCATGATTGTCTCTTGATTGTAGACTTTAACAATGATATGCCTACGTCCTCCAGACTGTTCTTGACTTGGTTAGATGTTGTGAGTTTTCTTCAAAAAGGAAAGAATTCTGTCATCATCTACTTTAGTTGGCATCTATGGTCTTCCAGGAAATTTGGTATTGCTGAGCTCGCAACAGTTATGGAACAACCTTCCAATCAGTGTTTGGGACTCAGACACAGTCTCAGTGTTTAAGTCTAGGCTTAATGGAGCAGATCTGGAGAGCTCATGGGTATAGAGCCTTTGTGGTGAACCGAGATGTTTGGATATCGGACTTTTAGTTGCCGGAGTCCCTACTTACATTCTGCACACATTGTACATTATCCTGAACCATTACAGGACAATAAGCATAATCTCACCCTCTCTCTATCTATACGAGCTATACATGCTACTCCTGAGATACCAATGATCCTGACCCCTTCTGCTCTCCAGACCTGCTTGATCCATCCAACAGATATGCTACGATGAATTAGGACTAAAATTGCTATACCACTAACAGTTTTGCACTCCAGTCTCCATCAGTGAACAGTGGAGATGATCAACTAAACAGACTTCATGTAAAATCTGTAATGAATTTTTCCTGGTTACACAACTGCACTATTTTGTCATGTATTACGCAGTTTATTTATAATCGCACTATCCGTCGTTACCCAGATGAGGATGGGTTCCCTTTTAAGTCTGGCTCCTCTTAATGTTTCTTCCTCATATTGTCTCAAGGTGTTTTTTCTTCACCGCCGTCACCTCTGGCTTGCAAAAGGACAAATTCCTACACTGAAAATGTATATCCTGAATGTATTTATTTCTCTAAAACGGCTTTGTGACCATGTCCATTGTTAAAAGTGAATGGAACATCTATTTTTTTTTACGTTTTCCCCACACGTGTGATGTTCTACACAGATTTCTATGATATCTCGAACAGTAAAATCACAAAACTATTATACCTTTAAATCCACGTTTTGTATACATATGTAATATATCCAGGTTTAATACACGTCAATAATAATAATAATAATAATAATAATAATAATAATAATAATCTTTATTTTATAGAGCACCTTTAAAAGTAGCTTCTCAAAGCGCTGTACATAAAATAAGCAGTACACCGAAATTTTTTTTTATAAATCAATAGTTCATAACATGGCAACTGTTTAATTTCACCAAACAAAATAAATGCAGAAATTCATTTGGTCACTGATCAAACATGACATTGCTCATCAAGACCACATCATATTATTTATAAACGCTTTACTAATCCTGTAAAGCTCAGACTGACGAAAACGGTTAGTAAATTAAAATTGAACAGATCCTAAATAAAACACCGTAACATCCCAGTAAGGAAAAGGTCCCAGCACAACAAAACATTTTACCATAAAGATTAATTTCATTAGAAATAAAACCCTTAGAATCATGTTAAAAATCCCTGATAACTACTACTAATTTTTAAAATAGTGTTCATGGTGCTTATTATTTTTCGAATTGAACAAAGGATGAACCAGGGTAGAAAGGAAGCACATTGTCCCTGTGTTGTAATTTCAGCCGTGTTATTGTAAACGCCTCATGTTTTAAACATTAATCCCTATGCCATGGAACCATGAAGGACACGACTGAAATTACAACACAGGAACAATGTGCTTTCCTTTTTGTTGTGCTGGGACCTTTTCCTTACTGGGATGTTACGGTGTTTTTCAGGCAAATGCCTGATTTTTTTTTCCATGTTTAAAAGGAAATGATTTATGATTCAGAGCAATTGTAATGGTCTAAATTTTAAACCATTACAATTGCTCTGAATCATAAATCATTTCCTTTTAAAAACATGGAAAAGAATTCAGGAATTTGCCTCATGAAAGGATGTATAAGCAGCCATGTATTCACAAAAATGAGGGAACAGGAATGCACTACACTTAGTTTACTAAGAATAAGTACATTTACTGACATTTATACCACAGTGATGTCGAATTCTTGAATCTCATTGGCCAAACATACATCGATTAACGTTCTAAAAGAGCACGGCCGGCAAATCCCACGTTGATATGAATGCGCTCGTTGTTTCTATAGTAACAACTGAATCAGGGGCTTATATGGTGGACATTGCTGTGTAGAGATGTTTATTTAACGTTGTTGGAAGGAGTCGCCAGTGCCAGTGCTTTGTAACTGTCAATCTTCAGGATGGGGTTAATGAGGAAAGGTTTCAAAACTGGTTTCAAAGCATCCATAGCAACAAAAGGTTACTATAAATCATTCGACAAGTCTGTCTTTAATAAATAAAAGTTGTTGGCATTGCTGCAGTATAAGAGGAATAAAACACTTCAGGACGTGCTGTTGAGAAAAGAATCAGCTTTGGGGTATTAACTGGAACTATACTTCGAGACATCATTTTCCAGTAACATCATGCCTAGTCGTGTTTTATTCCTTACTTATATCATATCTTTGAGTGTGGAGCATATTTTCCTCAAATAATAATAATAATAATAATAATAATAATAAGTTTGTGCTGCTTTTTCAATACCTCGCTCAAACACTTTGAGTGCAGTAGTGTAATGGGTCTAACATTTGTGCTACAAACCCAATATTGTGTTGCAGCAAGACAGGGGGCATTCTTCAAATGCAATCTTCATTTGCGAGCAATGTCATAATTGGCCACAAACCAATCACAGGTCTCCTTCATGGCTGAGGAAAGAGAGTAGCAGATGTAAAATACACTTCGCCACACTTGTCTGCATGTGCTATGAGGCATGTGTATGCACTGTGCATGAATGAAAGTCGACATGAAGCTATAAACATTGACTGTGTAGCATAGTGGTGCTCGAAAGTTTGTGAACCCTTTAGAGTTTTCTATATATCTCTGAATAAATAAGTGCACAAATATGACCATCATCAGATGTTAACACAAGTCCTAAAAGTAGACAAAGGGAACCCAATTAAATAAATGAGACAAGAATATTACACTGGGTAATTTATTTATTGAGGAAAATGATCCAATATTACAAAAGTATATGAACCTCTAGGATTAGCAGTTCATTTAAAGGTGAAATTAGAGTCAGGTTTTTTCAATCATGGGATGATGATCAGGTGTGAGTGAGCGTCTCGTTTTATTTAAAGAACAGGGATCTATCAGAGTCTGATCTTCACAACACATTTGTGGAAATGTATCATGGCAAGAAGATTTTTGAGGACCTTTGAGGAAGAGTTGTTGATGCTCATCAGGCATCAACAACTAAGAGTTTGGACTCCACCAATCCACAGTCAGACAGATTGTGCAGACATGGAGGAAAAAAAGAGCAAGATGTATAATGGTCCACGAGGGTAATTTCTAAGCAACTAAACACTTCCCTCACATTAGATGTTAAAGCACAAGGTTAAACGTTCATGGAGTCCACCATCAGAAGAACACTGAACGACAATGGTGGATACAAGTATGGCAGGGTTGCAAAGAGAAAGCCACAGCTCTCCAAAATGAGAATTGCTGCTCCTCTGCAGTTTACTAAAAGATCATGTCTACACGCCAGAAGGATGTTGGAATAATGTGACCAAAACAGAACTTTTGGTTTAAATGAGAAGTGTTATCTTTGGAGAAAGGAAAATACTGTATTGCAGCATAAGAACCTTATACTTATCCCATCTGTGAAACATGGTGGTGGTAGTATCATGGTTTGGGCTTGTTTTGCTGCATTCTGTATTATACCAGCAAATTCTACAGGAAAATGTCCGGGCATCTTTTCACGAACTGAATCGCAAGAGAAAGTGGGTCATGCAGCAAGACAATGTCCCTAAGCACACAAGTCACTCTACAAAAATGTTTTGAATGGTCAAGTAAAACTCCTGACCTTAATCCAATAGAAAGTCATTCTACCAAATAACGGTTAAAGAAGAATAATTTTATGCAAGGACCTGAAGCAAGCAGTTCATATGAAGAAACCCACCAACATCCCAGAGTTAAAGCTGTTCTATACGAAAGAATGGAATTAAATTCCTCCAAGCTGATGTGCAAGCCAGTAACCCGCCTTTACCGACAGTGCGCGATGTCCCGTGGTTACTGGGGATCAGAACCATCAGCAACCTAATAACCTGGAACACGGTGGCTTAGTGGTTAGCACGTCCGCCTCACACCTCCAGGGTCCGGGGTTCGAGTCCCGCCAGGGCCATGTGTGTGTGGAGTTTGCATGTTCTCCCCGTGCGTCGGGGGTTTCTGCCGGGTACTCCGGTTTCCTCCCCCAGTCCAAAGACATGCATGGTTGATGTAGGTTGAGTGTGTATGTGATTGTGCCCTGTGATGGACTGGCACCCTGTCCAGGGTGTACCCCGCCTCGTGCCCGATGCTTCCTGGATAGACTCCAGGTTCCCCATGACCCTGATAAAGGAGTAATCGGTAGAGGATGGATGGATGGATGATGTGCAGGACTGATCAACAGTTACAGTAAATGTTTAGCGTTTAAGGGATATGTCACAGATATGTAATATTGGATTACTTTCCTCAATAAACTGACCCAGTATAGTATTTTTGTCTCATTCGTTGAATTTGGTTCTCATTATCTACATTTAGGACTTTTAGGGTGTGAAAATCTGATGTTTTAGGTCATATTTATACAGAAAATTCTGTATGTAGTACAATGTAGTAGATTCTGATAGCATGTCAAACTGAATATTCTGATCTTTCTGTAATGTAATAAAAAAAAACAAAAAACAAGGAAAATCTAATAACATTAATAGCTGACTTTTGAACAACAGTTCCATAACAAACAGTCAGTTCCCCAGCTTACTCGGTAACATTAGATAGAAAGCTTGACACACACAACTTTACACAGCATCTGGTTAAGACCCGTTATTAACTTGAGTGAAGTAGCGGAGATCAAAACACCAAATTAGATATACAGATAATAGTGCTGTGCTACACCCCTAACACGTACACTTCGATGTCTCTTTCTGTATGTGGTTTTTACCTTTGTTGAAAGGAGTGAAGCTGAAGTCAGGAAGGTACTTGCGGAGTTTAGCGTTGCTGGCGGTTTTCTTGAACTGCCCATCAGCTTTACTTGTATCATACTGAACATAAAAGGTCAAGGTCAAGTCTCAATATGAGATAGGTGGCTGCTGATATCAGATCAGCACTCGATACAGTCATTGCACAGAGATTAAGGAAAAATTAGGATTAGTGCCTGAAGACTGTGTAACTGGATCTTAGACTGGTGATGAAGCATGAGTATCAGTTGTGCGATACTTCTCACAGGAAGAACATGTTAGATTTCATCCGACTGGGGATGGTGAACTCGAACACATTGTTCCTCTGAGATACGTGATGCCAGCACACCACATCTTTCTTTTTAATGTCCAAGGGTGCCGTGAGACACTCAGAGGAAAGCGCTATCTGCCCGTTATAAGCTAGTGCCTCAGGGGAAAGAGAGCATGCCATCACTCCCACCCAGAAATCACAGCCAATTTTACTCCCTTGGCTCACGTTGACATTATTGGGATTCAAACTCAGTCTTTTGCACATTCGTTCATCTCGTCATATGCGAGTTTCAATGGGTAAAAGGATACAACAACTTCCCCTTTGAACCCCAAAGCTTTGACAACTGCATCTGCAGCTTCCTTGATGGACACTTCATCCTCCTCTCCAACTGCATGTGTATGTGTGAGCGAGAGAGAGAGAGAGAAAGAAAGAAAGAAAAACACAATTACTGATTATAATCTCAAGGCACCATCTATCATTTTGAAGACAAATAATATATTGGAAACACCGACACTTATACAATATAATCACCCCAGAGATTAAACTTAAGTGTGTAAAAAGAGTTTACCCGACAATATGATTGGGTCCACCTCATCATATTCTCTGAGAACCCAAAGAAAGAGTCGAGCCAAATCAAGCGAATAAATAAACTGTCGTCGTGGACGGCCAGAACCCCAGACTTGCAGGGCTGTCCCCTCCTCTACGAAAAAAAAAGAAAAGAAAACGTAACCTCCATGAAACAGACTTTACATTATATACATTAGTTTCTTCCAATAAGCAGGCTTCATTTGGGGCGGCAGTGTCTCAGTCGGTAGAGCGGGTTGTCCACTAATCCACTAACCGTGGGGTTGGCGGTTCGAATCCCGGCCCGGGTGATCCCATGCCGAAGTGTCCTTGGGCAAGACACTGAACCCTAAGTTGCCCCCAATGGCAAGCTAGTACCTTGCATTGCAGCTCTGCTACCATTGGTGTGTGAATGTGCTCTCATTAGTAAGTCGCTTGTAAATGTAAAAATGATATTTCTGTAAAGCTGCTTTGAGACAATGTACTATTGTAAAAAGCGCTATACAAATTGATACATTATTATTATTATTATTATTTACTCTTGCAGTGAGAACATGTTCTTATTTCTATTTGAAGAGTGGTACTTGCACTAATATTGCTAAACTGTTGAAAAAATATATATATAAACTTTCATCACAATGGACAGTAATTTCTGGATGTAAACAAACGTTATCAAAGCTCTAGAAACAAACTGTAAGATACCCAAATTGCAGGGTCGTGCTTACTTGCTAAAGCACATATGTTGTTTGCAAAGCACACGGCAGCACTTCCGCCCAGGAGCTTTATAGTTTCTAGGTGTGGTTGTTTTTCAAGGCCAGTGAAAGGATTTCAAACAAAAACACGAAACTTAATAGCTAGATATCCAGTAAAGAAAATAAGTATTCTTTGTTGATTCACTACAGAACCGTCAAAGCAATGATACAGAACTTCTGAGTTACAAGACTGCTCTGACAATAGTCCATCCATCCATCCATCCATCCATCCATCCATCTTCAACCGCTTACTCCTTTTCAGGGTCACGGGGAACCTGGAGCCTATCCCAGGAAGCATCGGGCACAAGGCGGGGTACACCCTGGACAGGGTGCCAGTCCATCACAGGGCACAATCACATACACATTCACACACTACGGACACTTTAGACACGCCAATCAGCCTACCATGCATGTCTTTGGACTGGGGGAGGAAACCGGAGTACCCGGAGGAAACCCCCGACACACGGGGAGAACATGCACACTCCGCACACACATGGCCCTGGTAGGACTCGAACCCCGGTGTGAGGCGGACGTGCTAAACACTAAGCCACCGTGCGACCACATAAATAAACACATTAAAAAACAAAATGGTTGCTCATTTCTTTGTCGAGAAGCAGATGATTGAGCAGAATGGGTGTCACTCCTCAGTGTCCTTTAAAAAAATGAATTTGGCAATATCTTGGATGAAATTGCAGTACCATTCACCCGCCGTGTGCTTCCAGACTAATCATACCCACAAAGGATGCCTGTTGTCCTGATTTCTTTTTGCAACTGCTACATAAGCTCTGTTGATTGCACTCAAAAAATTAAACTGATCAGCCATAACATTAAAACCGCCTGACTTATAGAAAGAAAACGTGATTAATCAGACCAGGCCACATTCTACCTAAACTATCTAAAATATATCCCAATGTTCCTGACATGTGTGAAAAATGTAAACTTTCACCCTGTAACCTGAGTCATGTGTTTGCACTCTGTCCCAAACTACAGAACTTTTGGAACTCCTTTTTTAGGACTATGTCC
>JAFFST010047158.1:150449-165612 GCA_022414735.1 Noturus placidus | reverse complement strand
CTCAGGAGGTATTCCAGGCACATCCAACTGGGAGGAGACCTCGGGGAAGACCCAGGACTAGGTGGAAAGACTATATTTCCACACTGACCTGGGAACGCCTCGGGATCCCCCAGTCAGAGCTGGTTAATGTTGCTCAAGAAAAGGAAGTTTGGGGTTCCTTGCTGGAGCTGCTACCCCCGCGACCCGATTACGGATAAGCGGTTGAGGATGGATGGATGGATGGATGGTGTTAGAATGGTCCAGTCAATCACCTGACTCAAATCCAACTGAACAAGATTTAAAGACAATATGTTTAGAAGAATGGGCCAAAAATCTCACCTGAATACTGCAGCCCATGAATTTCTTCATACAGGAAGTGTTTTGAAGCACTACAAAGGCTTCTCTAATAAGTATTAAATACGTTGAGTGTTCAATACTTTTTTCCCTGTGTCATTCCACTTTATTACACATAACTATTTATAAACTTTAATGTTTGGATTTCTTGAGTTAATACCAAAGTCTGGTGAAAATTTCACGTGAATAACCTCACTGGAAATATTTTCTGAAAAAAAATTGACACGTCCAATACTTTTTCCCTCCGCTGCATGTGATGTCTTTGACATCAGCTGGTCTTCATGACCAAAAGGTTGGGAAAGCAACATGTATACCCCAATAGTGCCTATACCCCTTTGTCTTCAAATGCTCATAACCTTAAGGTGTTTGGCATGTGGCACATTTCATCCACTTTTATGTTCACGCTATATTCATGACCAATATCATTCTCTTAAATTAAGATGTGTTTAAAAATAAAGCCAGTGTTGAGACCAGATGGATTTTATGGATTCTGGATTACATTGTAAATTAAACCCTGCCAGGGAAGCCAAAATGTTTCCTGAGGTTATTTTGGGTTCAGGTGTAGACATAGCATTAATTAGCTGCATTAATAATAAATTAATGTAAATAAGGATAGTAAGAGAAATATGTGAGTGTGTGTGTGTGTGTGTGTGTGTGTGTGCGCGCATCTTACCCAAAAGCCAAGGTTATCTCTCATGTTTTTAAAGAGACCACCCACCATGGCTGCCAGATGAATGACGTGTGTTGGGCGGTGTTTCTGAAACACAGCTTTTGTCTCAGCTACATCCCTAAACCAGGAGGAGAACTGTTTTCAAGCACAGAACAAGAATATGCTCCTTTTTGATCGTGGAATTTTCCACTGTACAGGTTCACAAACAGAAATGGTCTTGAGATGGCCGTTCCTCAAGACAGCACTGAGTGCACCGTGAGCAAGGATGTATTTGCATTTGTTTGAATCTTTTATGAGTATTGTCTTAGTAAACTTGCACAAGGAGCTGGTCCGGGTTGAGCCAAGTCTGCCTACAGCCAAGTTAGTTCATACAGAGTGTTTACAAAGATTTAGGCTAACTTGACTCAACCTGGAACGGCTCCTTGTGCAAGCTTACTCAGAAAGCACTCATAAAAGATTCAAACAAATACATCCTTGCTCACGGTGCACTCGGTGCTCTCTTGAGGAACTGCCATTTGGACTGGAACGTAACTGTTCAAAATGCCAATTTTTTTCTCTCATCTCATAACTGTTTGGATAGATAAATAAATAAATAAATAAATAAATAAATAAATAAATAAATAAAGTGTACATTAAGTTGGCATCTTTGGATGAAAGGAAGATCCATGTTTCTCCTTCTCTTGCTCCTCCTTCCTCTTGCAACACTTGCTCTATGGCTTTGCCCACCAGACCAGTACCACCTGTCACCATCACACGCATTTTCCCAGCTTCTCCCTCCATCTAACATGAAAAAGAGAACGTCAAATAGAGCCTGTGGACTTAATCAAGAGTTAAAGCCTTTGACAAACGGAACCTTTTCAAACCAGTTTCCAAACCAGAATAACCGGATTCATTGAACAGCATTCTAGTGTGTGTGTGTGTGTGTGTATATATATTTTTTTCCACAACGATGTCTAAAATGTACACCAGAGGAGATGTGGTGGCGACACGAGTAAAGAAACAGCGTGAATTACAGGGTCGGAGAAAATCTAGTCAAATTAAACATTTACTTGAAAGACAAACAAGTTACATTCTTGTCTTTACAGAGCTAACAATGAAGAGAAAGAACGAGAGAAGACGTAAAATACCGTATTTTCCGCACTATAAGGCGCACCTAAACGCCCTAAATTTTCTCAAAAATCGACCGTGCGCCTAATAATCCGGTGCGCCTTATGTGTGGACTGAGTTTCAAAATCTGTAAAATGTTGTGCGAATTTGGTTGGCGTAACAACCGTATGCGCCTTATATCACGGTGCGCCTTATGTATTGGTCAAGTACAGAAATAGACCCTGTAATTGAGACTGCGCCTTATAATCCGGTATATCCGGAAAATACGGTAAGTCAAGTAAAACAAAAAAAGAACATGTAGGTCCAGCACATGTCGAAAAAGAACGATCAGTGCTTGATGAAGTACGTAAACTTAGAGAAAAACACACTGAAGCAACTGACCCCAACAACTCTTGCAAGACTGGAATCAAACAGGATAGGATTTGGAAAGAACAGCAGCTCTGGAAAGAAAAGGATCATGTTTCTTTTTCGACTTTAAAAGAGAAAAGTGTAGTGATGTAAATATTAGCCCTGCTTTTACGCACGTACACATTTAATGAGAAATGTGTTAAAACTGCGAGTTATGAATGCATTCTGATTTTCTGTGTCTAATTTGGTTTTTTGTGTGCGACTTGGCATCGAGAGTGCATGTGACGTTTATGCAGGAAGCACAACAGCTTCTCAAACTCGCTGCAGGTGCTATCAAGATACGAGTTACATCCAAGGCCACCCGTGCTAACCAGATCTTGTTTTTGTCCTCAAAGACGAACTCCTTGACCTAGCGGTAGCTTTCCGCTCCATATGTGGCTATGTTTTATTACTGTAACAAACAGAAGCTGAGGTCTTTATTCTCTAAGCAACCCGATGTGCAAGTCTGATGCTACTTGGACCCACAACGAGAGTGTGGGAATCTCATGGAGAATGCGTTCCATGCTTGTGATATCAAAACTTAAAGAATATCTTGCTTAAGAATATCTCTCAAACGCTGCAATATTCGGCGGAGCTTGCAATTTCTCAAACTTACCGCAGATTGTCTACACATTTGGGCCAAGACGAGACAAAATTGGAACAATTTTATTCCTGACTTCGGCACAGAAGTCCTGTCAGATTAGCACAGGTTTAACTAGCTGCCTAGCACTAGATGATTAACATAAATATATAAATATCTCCCTAAAATACTGTCCGAAAAGGTAAATAGCATATGCTATAAATCCATCCATCCATCCATCTTCAACCGCTTACTCCTTTTTCAGGGTCACAGGGAACCCGGAGCCTATCCCAGGAGGCATCGGGCACAAGGCGGGGTACACCCTGGACAGAGTGCCAGTAAAACAGAATCAAATATCGTGTGTGTATATATATAGCTCATGTCAAGGTGTAAGTTTCACACAAAGTCTACGTTCTAACTGTACAGACACGTCATTGATACATGACATCCAGTGTGTGCTATTAACCAGTATATCATGCATGCTAATACCATTTTAGTAGAAGAGGGCGACACTGGGGTTTTCTTTCCCCTGTTGCTGTGTATTTTGAAAATGTGATTATTTGCATGAGATTAATTAGGGTGATGAAAGACAATTCAGTTATTCTTCATCACATATTTAGTCATATTGACACATATGAACATGTCACCCTCCAACTTCCTGAAAGCTTCGAAATCTTTTCAATAATTTACTGGATTTGATCAATTCTAAAAGGCTTGATAATAAATTAGTATTGTAACAAACAGGGGGTTTAGATTTAGAATAAAAAAAGGTGTTTACGATGTATTTATTGTCTTTATGATTTGCATCACACATTCAAATGTCATTTAGATATAATGTTGTAAAGTCCTGATTGAAATGTCAGCCTTAACATGCATTCGATCATATTTTACAGGTATTACTGTACTGTACTGTTAGTACTACACCACCACCACTAATAATAATGCTTGTATAAAATAAAGTTGAGCCGACATCTTTTAAATATGAACCGAATATTTGTATTGAATATTTGTATAGGGCGGCTGTGGCTCAGGCGGTAGAGCGGGTTGTCCATTAATCCACTAATCGTGGGGTTGGTGGTTTGAATCCCGGCCCGGGTGATCCCATGCCGAAGTGTCCTTGGGCAAGACACTGAACCCTAAGTTGCCCCCAATGGCAAGCTAGCACTTTGCATGCAGCTCTGCTACCATTGGTGTGTGAGTGTGCTCTCATTAGTAAGTCGCTTGTAAATGTAAAAATTATATTTCTGTAAAGCTGCTTTGAGACAATGTACCATTGTAAAAAGCGCTATACAAATTGATTAATTATTATTATTATTATTATTGAATGTCCAGTTAAATAAAGAACTTCTCTTCCATCGTTCAAGAACCTTGTTTATATTGTTTTATATCGTATTTTCCTAAAAAGTTGATAAAACCCATATACAGTGAACCACAAGGAGTCCTACCTTTACGTGTATCCTCTGATAATCACACCTGAACTACTGACGTGGCACGTCCCACCTGTGGGCTCGCCAGGGGTCACGTGTGGCCATATGTGTGTTACGTGTAGCCATGCATGTGTTACTGCCACCTACTGGCCATACTCGTCCTATGGCCTTAATACTAAGAATAAGAACGGATTCCCAGGATAATACTTTTCCCCAGAAGCTGGTATGTCCTTTGCTTTGCATACCAGGTGCAGGCGTAGTAGTAGAGCCAGGGGCGTCCACTTAAAAATACCTGAGGGATGGTGTATTATTTTAATAAAAGGCGAAAGATTTCTGCGTGAATTAAAAGAAACCCACAGCTCCAAACGGGTGAATGGAATTTTAATTGAATGACCAAAAACGGGTTATTTTTTTAACCCAACAGCTGGGTAAATAGAAGACAGAACACATTTTGGGCTAAACTAACCCATTAAGTTAGGTTGTTAATTTCAAACTAAACAAAGAATCGAACACAATCTTGTTTGGAAAAGGAAAACTCGACTCACAAACGCAGCTGAGCAACGTCCTCTTCCAGACCAACAGATGGCGCTATCGGTCAATCGACACCAGTCTCCCGAGAAGCATTACAACACGCATTACATTACATTACACCACAGCAGAGTGCTGGTAAATGTTTATTTATTTGTTTGAAATTTTTATGCAATGAAATAATCGTGTGTAGATACAGCTTTCAAATCATACCAAGCAAGTGTATACACACAAACAGCAACAGAAGCTAGCGCCAAGAACAAGAAGAAGAAAAAGGTTGAAGATAATTGGCGCATAAAGTTATCATAAAAATATATTGAGCTTGTGTGTATATATATATATATATATATATATATATATATATATATATATATAATGAAGCTTGTATTGTTCTCTGCTTTGCTTGTATCTCTCATTAGTAAGTCGCTTGGTAAATATGTAAATGTGAATATATTGGTCACGCCCACTCCCGAGCCCCGTCACGCCCCCCGGCGATACCAGTATAGTCACATGTCTGTCACCCGTGTGAAAATTACCCTCACTGTGACCGCCATAATAGACTTGGACGTGAATGACTCAAATCAGTAATATATTTAAGACGAAAACGTAATAGTGCACTATAATGGTTTTATGGATAAATATATTGATACGAACCTTGTTTCTCCAAAGAAATGGTCTGTCCGTAGGAAAACCTCAAACTCCACCTGAAGCTTTGCTTCTACTTCCGCCTAACGCCTCCAGCGACTGCGCGCGCACCGCCCCGAACGGACAAGGCGTTTATTCTTGACGCGCTTGCTGTTGTAAATACTTTTCGAAACGGAAGGGGGCGACTCGGAGCAACCGTCCTATAAACCAGCAGGAAGTAGCTGAGAGAGGAAGAAGTAATGTCCCATCCATCTTCAACCACTTACTCCATTTCAGGGTCACGGGGGACCTGGAGCCTATCCCAAGAGGCATCCAACGCTTACAATGATGAATGCTGAGAAGGAGGATTTGTTGTGATCTAAAACAAGGAGGAGAAGATGGAATGTCCGTCCATTAAATAAATACCACCTTCAAATATGAGAACATGTAGAAAACTATTGAACACCCCCCCCAATGTTTTTTTCATTAAATATGGACATTAACTTCCATTAAATAAACTTCTTATTTATAGTACGCTCGTTTTGTAAATGTTAGCAATTACTGTAGATACTGTATAAGCAAAAAGGGCAGATCCTGCAAATGTTTTCATTGCAGCCAAGCAGGAGCCACACCTGATCCTACCTGTTTAATCAGCTCTCTGCTTTCAGTAGTCTCAGGCGTGGCTCTTCTTGGTTGGAATGAAAAGCTGCACCCACACCGGCCCTTTCTGGATAAGATCGGACACCTCTGCTATGTAGTATATATATCTAGTCCACCTGGTTAGCTCATCCTACCTGAAGTGTGAAATCTATGGAATCCAAACCTGCCAAAATATGAAATGAATAAATCGAGAGAGAGAGAGAGAGAGAGAGAGAGGGAGCAGTGGTAGCTTAGTGGTTAAAAAGTCGGGATACTGATCAGAAGCTCATGAGCTGGCACTGTTGGGCCCTTGAGCAAGGCCCTTAACCTTCAACTGTGTAGATGTATAAATTGAATAAATGTAAGTCACTCTGGATAAGGGTGTCTGCCTAAATGTAAAGAAATATAATAAATAAATGTTTACACGTTCATTTCCTTACACTTATGTGTTACTGTATTTTCTCCACATTAATTTTTTCCACTTATTTATTTATACATTTATTTATTTCCACTTATCTATTTCTATATTTATGTATTTATACTTGTATTTATGTCAACATTTTATTTATTATTACATTTATATATATTTCTACATTTTATTTATTTTTTACATTGATTTATTTCTACATTTCTTTGCCCATAGAGTAAAAAGGGGGCGTGTTTTATTATTCATAGTGCTGGCATAGGGATGAGCGAAGCTCTTAGGCCACATTGAGAGCTTGTGGTTTGACAAAATGGCTGCTTCTCCATCCATCCATCTTCAACCGCTTACTCCTTTTCAGGGTCACGGGGGAACCTGGAGCCTATCCCAGGGAGCATCGGGCACAAGGCGGGGTACACCCTGGACAGAGTGCCAGTCCATCGCAGGGCACAATCACATACACACTCACACACACATTCATACACTACGGACACTTTAGACACACCAATCAGACTACCATGCATGTGTTTGGACTGGCGGAGGAAACCGGAGTACCCGGAGGAAACCAATGGCTGCTTCTCAATACTCAAATTGACACTTCCTCGTTTCCTCGCTTCCAGAGGAGCTAGGTGTGAGGACACACAGGTGTATCCTATGCAGAAGTGTTTCTTTTTGAAAAACCTGATGCATGTATAAATTCCTCTCCTTTACATGTGCCACAGTCAAAGCTGCTATCATTTCTGTATTGTTTATTCATGAATTGGTGAATAACCCAGATATTTCATGAGTGCATTTTTGCTTTATTAAGAATCGTGTTATTAACCAAACTCCAACAACATAACGGCAGATCTGTGGGGCCCGTACCGTGAAGATGGTTTAGGTGGCCAGCCAGAAAGTTTCAATTGAGTTTGTGCCAACCCTGAGTTTTGGGTACCATGAAAGTGGCTCGGCTTTTACCGGGGTTCATCGCCATAGTAACTTACACTCCATGCCTAACATGAGCTGGGGCAAGTGATGTTCTTGGTGAGAGAACTCAAACCCAACTTGGACCAATCAGCTGTGAGCAAAGTCACATATAACTGATGCAACTAATTCAACTCCCCAGTGCAAACTGTAAGAAGAACACTTCACAGAGAAACATTTAATTAAAACAATTTGCATTTACAGTGCCTTGCGAAAGTATTCGGCCCCCTTGAACTATTCGAACTTTTGCCACATTTCAGGCCTCAAACATAAAGATATAAAACTGTAATTTTTTGTGAAGAATCAACAACAGGTGGGACACAATCATGAAGTGGAACCAAATTTATTGGATATTTCTGTTCACAAACGCTCTCCATCCAACCTCACTGAGCTCGAGCTGTTTTGCAAGGAGGAATGGGCAAAAATTTCAGTCTCTCGATGTGCAAATCTGATAGAGACATACCCCAAGCGACTTACAGATGTAATCGCAGCAAAAGGTGGCGCTATAAAGTATTAACTTAAGGGGGCTGAATAATTTTGCATGCCCAATTTTTCAGTTTTTTATTTGTTGAAAAAGTTAGAAATATCCAATAAATTTGGTTCCACTTCATGATTGTGTCCCACCTGTTGTTGATTCTTCACAAAAAATGGCAAAAGTGGCAAAAGGTCGAACAGTTCAAGGGGGCTGAATACTTTCGCAAGGCCCTGTATTATTAAATGTAATGACATGAACGAAGTTGTGGTTATGAGATTTCAATCCATTTATTCTCAAAAAATTAAACTAATGCATTTATACAATCGAGCGTTGGCAGTCACAACGGTGTCGCTTTTTGCGGATAGTAAGGTTTATTTCCGTACTATAATTTCTTGCATTTCAACCAGAAATGCACACCTGCTTTTACCCTCATCTTGACCGCTATTGGCTTTTCGGTGCCGACGTCTCGCGTTTATGTACATGTGCTTGTGGACTAATCATAGCTTAAGGATCAAATCCTGAGTTGACAGAGCATGTTGATAACCAGCATCATGGTACCAATAAATAATGCCTGATTGGACTGGTTTGGTCAACTCAAAACTAATCTTGTGACCCTGAGTTTGTTCAACTAGCTTCATGGTACAGGCCCCTGAAGCGCAGTGAGGTCATCCAGCCGAGCGCAGTCATCAATAATCGACGTCACCTTGAAAGAGCGAAGATACTCCATTCGACTTGCTTCGAGTTCTTTCTCCTCGCATCTCATCCTTGCATCCTTCCCTCGCATCCTAAGGGGTGGAGCTAAGATGCAAGGAAAGGAAGCGAGGAAAGGAAACGAGGATGAAGAAGTAAGAAATGAGAAACACCCAATGAAATACAAGAGATGGGTGAGGATGTGCCTTTGAGTAGTGCAAGCCAAATAGGGAATGAATGATGCTTAGAGGTGGGTGATATGTCATTTAATATCACCGTTACTGTATGTATACAGGGTGAACATACATACACACTCTTTATCCTGGACATTTCCTTGGATTAATGAACATTAATCCTTCAAACACAAGTTTTCTCCATATACATTGTAGGCACAGTGAAACATTACCACAACTCCTCACACTATCTCGTTTGAGCTCTGTTGTTTGTACATCATAACAATGTGCCAGAAAGGCAAGAGTTCTGTTTTTAATACTTGTTAAATACATTCAGAACTATACTATTTTTATATACAGGTGTCAGTTTATATACACAATGTTTTAAAAATAGTTGGAGACTCTGTTAAGGCCTCTATTATTGTAAAGTAACATCAACTGAAGGACATGAGTGTAAACACTTAAATAAAACATAAATATGGGCAAATGGAGATTAAATCTGAAATGAGATGTTCATCAAGCTCATATGAGTGCTATGGTCTGGTATTTGTCAAACAAACCCATTATAAAAGCTTAACATTAAACATACCCAATCTGGCAACATTATTTGTAGGCAACACAGTGCAAATGGAGACACTGCTCTCTAGTGGACTGAAGAGACACTGCCCAAGACTGGCTGTATTCTTTCTTATCAGCTATTATTTATTCCTCTGTTGCTATTATTAAAGGTTTAGAGGACCATAAAATACTAGACTCAAGCCTTGATTTTTGTTTAAAAATAATGACGCCACAAATCAGACTCAATAATAATGCAGCGATCCATCCATTTTCTACACTACTTATCCTACAGGCTTGTGGGGAACCTGGAGCCTATCCCAGGGAGTATGGGGCACAAGGAGGGGGTACATCCTGGACGGTGGGCCAATCCGTTGAAGGGCAAAATCACATACACATTCACACACATTCATGGAGACTTTGGGCATGCCAATCAGCCTACCATGCATGACTTTGGACTGGGGGAGGAAACTGGAGTACCCAGAGCAAACGGCCAGGACAGCCAGGAACCTTGAGGGGATTCTTGATGACAGCTTGACCTTTACAGACCATATCTCAACAACTGCACTGTCTTGTAGGACCACATCTCAACAACTGCACAGTCCTGTAGGTTCATCCTGTACAACATCAAGAAAATCCGACCCTACCTCACAGAACAGGCCACACAGATACTAGTCCAGGCTCTTGTTAACTCAAAACTGGACTACTGCAACTCACTTCTCTCGGGCCTCCCGGCCAGCTCCATCAAACCCCTTCAGATCATTCAGAATGCTTCAGCACGCCTCATCTTCAACCAACCCAAGAGAACTCATGTCACACCCCTCTTCATCTCCTTCCACTGGCTTCCTGTAGCTGCCCACATCAAATTCAAGGCCTTGAACTCAGCGTGGCTCAAGGTCCCTTTCAAGAACCTTCAAACTAACTGTTCCTCAGTGGTGGAATGAACTTCCAACCTCAATCCAGACCGCAGAATCTCTCACCATCTTCAAAATACAGCTAAAGACCAACCTCTTCCGTGAACACCTAACCTACCCATTTAAAACAACAACAACAACAACAAAAAACCCTTACTCTGGCACCTACACCTCTACTCTGCACACTTTACTTCTTCTGGAACTCAATTATAAATGTTGTATTTTAGCACCACTTGCATTGTTCTGTGCTTGATATATCGCTTTGCTTGTATTTTCTCATTTGTAAGTCGCTTTGGATAAAAGCGTCTGCTAAATGAATAAATGTAAATGTAAATGAAACCCCAGCAGCAGGGGGCAGCGGCGGGAATCAAATCCCCAACCCAACCAATAAGGTTTAATGTCCAATAGTGTAGAAAAAGTGTTACTGATTGTACTGAAGGAATCTAAGTGTAATAAAATGATATAATGTTGTATGTTTTATGCATGTTTCTGTGTGTGTGTGTGTGTGTGTGTGTGTTTGAGCAGATTAAGGATCAATCACATAAAATTTTTTTTAATTGTTTATTAAACAATGTTCAGACAGACTTACCCTAACTTACAGAGTCACCATCAGATCTCAGACCAAAAGGAGGGAGAGGGGATTTCAGCCTGATTTCATGAACAATAAAAGCTATAATGCACGACAGACCCGTGAGCAGGCTAACGATCCAGCGGTGATCTACAGTATATTTCTTCCCTGTCTGTGTCCCAGGTAAACTTTGTGTGTGAGTGTGTGTGTGTGTGTGTGTGTGTGTGTGTGTTGGAACAGTGTGGTTATGTTTTTGTGTGCTGCTCCGAGTATATAATCTGCAGAGGGTTTTATCTTTTTCTCAGCTCAGAGTATTCTCAATTAGACACGATTCAGATCGACTAACTTTATTTCAATCACAATTAAAATAGTTTCGATTTACTACAATGAGAATCAAACCTAAGCAATTTTTTTTTAAGTTTCACTATTTCTTTATTTGAACTTGTTTACTTCTTTTATGGATTTTATATATATATTTATATATATATTTTTTTAAAAATATCTTTTTATATATTTTATGATGGTATAGATGAAGGTGAACATTATTTCCATGACATTCCATATGCAGATAAGTGACCCAAAAAAAACATTTTTATTGTCTGCCTTACTCCCTCCATCTTCCATCCTTCTACTTCAGTCTACATTGCTTCTCCTGAAGGGAAGTGAGGACGTAGTGCAAGGCGATGTGTTATATCAGTATTAAAAGCACCAGGCCTAATCAGTGTGTATGTGTGTTTGCTGGGGGTCTGGGGCTGTGTAAACTATGAATATATATGTGATTGTTATGATCATGGAAGTACGTGTGGTGACAATTTCCATTAAAGAAAACTACTAAGTGGAACACATTGTTCATACATGTGCATACACACAGACATTCACACTCGACATGAGGCTGATCATTTGTTTCAAAAGGCAGTAGTAATAAACCCCTGTTAAAATAAATACCAAAAAATAAATTAATTATATAAAAGCAAGTAGACTGTTGTAGACAGTTATATAGGTCAGTCAGATTAAAAACAAAACACACACACATTTCCACACAACATTTAACAGACAAACACACAAGACAGTGCTATACATTCACATCTCCAATCAAACACGTTCAGAAATGATAAAAGGGGCTAAAATGGAATGTATGTGTTGTCTTCTAAGTGTGTCTGTATGTGTTTGTACGTAAAACGGATTCAATTTGTGCTTTTGTAAGTGCGTGTGTGTGTGTGTCAGTGCAGTAATTAGGGTTCGTGCTTCCTGTTCTACATCTGACTGTACAGACTGGGTTTTGCTTGTCTGTAAATTACGTTTTAAAATTATTTGTGTAATTGTTATGTGTGTGTGGTGAATATGTCAGGGTATATATGTATTTGTTGTAGCATACGTATGTATGTATGTGTGTCTGTGTATGTGTGTGTGTTTGTGTAAATAAGATGGACTATAGAATTCCATCCATGAAGCTAGTATCGAGGTGCTGAATGAGCACCCGGATAAAGCTCATCTCTTTGCGGGTGTTCTCAAAAATGATGCGCGGGTCATCAGAGAGACATCGCAGGCAGTTGGGGGCCATCACCATTGCCAAGTTACTCACGTCCATTTTAGTGATAGAAACATTGGCAGGCTGAGCAAAAACCTGTACAAGAAAGCAGAGAAAACAGGAGGTTATTATTAGGCATGGCACTTCTAGGGCAGTGGTGGCTCAACGATTAAGGTTCTGCGCTGCCACTGAACAAGACCCTTAATTCTGCTCCAGGGGTGCTGTATCAAGGCTGACCATGTGCTCTGATCCCAGCTTCCCAAACAAGGGTCAGTAATATATATGTAACTGATAGAGCATGCTTCTTCTCTTCTTATGGCCAACAGACATACTGCACTGAGAGTATCAATGCAGAAATACACAACCAGATAGAGACATAATGAGAAGGAGTGGTGTTGTAATCAATTGACCAATTATATGTGGATGCTGCGATGGCCTTGGGATTGCAATTACCAATTACAGTTTTGCACTTTGGTCTCCTTTGGTGAGCAGTAGACTAGTTCAACAAACAGACTTCATGTAAAAACCATAATAAACTTTCTTTTACTTTCACACTATCCGTCGTTACCCAGATGATGATGGGTTCCTTTCTGAGTCTGGTTCCTCTCAAGATTTCTTCCTCATATCATATCAGGAAGTTTTTCCTCACCACCGTCTCGCTCAATAGGGATAAATTCACACACTTAAAATCTCTATCCTGTGTTTATATATTTCTGCAACGCTGCTTTGAGACAATGTCCGTTGTTAAAAGCGCCATACAAATCAAACTGAATGGAATTGAATTGCAAAAATTCTCTCTCTACAGTACTGTACTGCATACAAGGCAAATGATTTTGTATTCACTGACACAGCCAACCTCGACATGCTTAATGCTGATACAGAGCATTTCAAGCATATGCGCAGAAACAGCGTGAACTCTATAATATCGTACGTATAAAGCGTATGCTAAGGATTTATATACATGATCATTTTCACATCTTTATAGACCAGGCCTAAATGTGAGGCATTAAAGGAAGCTCATGTGAGCGAGAAGGTGTTAAATCATAAAACATAACTTGACGGAGGTCATCAGACCTACAGTGCAGATAAGTGCAATCTGAGAACGTTCCTGCTATCTTAACAGCGTTCGTGCTGAGTGTTGTGTCAATAGACTTACTATATTAATGTTACTTCATGAATAGATTCGGAGAGATTTCTATGGAACTTGTCTCACGGGGCTAGACATGATCTCTAGTGAGAGTTCCACTGGTGTCTTCATTTGGTGAATTCATGGCATCATATTGTATGTGTGGTGCGGGTTCACGCTTCATTTACACACAAATAATAGAAAATGCAGAAGGAGAGATGGTTTCCTGCACAGCAAGCTTTGATTGAAACACTGATTAAAATATAAGCTCAACTGTTCCATGACTACAAGATGTGTGGAAATGATCCTTCACAATAATTCGCACAGTGGAATTTAGGGTTTGAAATCACCATGACGCTTACAGATTCAGAATATAAGATTTATCGAGGTAAAACCTATGACAGCACAGACGCACTCTTTTTTTGATTTCACAGATAGCATTAGATTGCAAACTGGAAAGACTGGTGTGCACAGCACATTTCTCTCAACACAGTTCTGAGAACACAGTTGCAAGCAATTGATTTAGAGGTTTCACTGCGTTACATTTACATTAATCATTTAGCAGACACTTATCCAAAGCGACTTACAAATGAGGAAATACAAGCAAAGTGATGTATCAAGTGGAGAACAATACAAGTAGTGCAACTGTACAAGATTTGTAATTGATTTTTATAAAAGCAAAGTGCACAGAGTCGAGGTGTAAGAGCCAGAGTAGGTTTTTTATTTTTTATAAGATAATGTGGGGTTGACGTTGGCATTAAACAAGGTTCCAGTTTAGAGCCTTTAGTTTAAAGATGTCTGCTTGTAATGATGTCTCCTTATGCATGAAATTAGCTAGCTAATTTACTTGAGTAAAGTAACACTACAAAACTCACTGGTTCTTGAATCCTGACTCAAGTAATTAAGCTACTGCTGATAAACTGTACTATAAATACATAGCCTAAAGAAAACACACACATATATACACACATATACACACATACATATATATACATATACATACATATACATACAGTGGTGTGAAAAAGTGTTTGCCCCCTTCCTCATTTCCTGTTCCTTTGCATGTTTGTCACACTTAAGTGTTTCGGAACATCAAACCAATTTAAACAATAGTCAAGGACAACACAAGTAAACACAAAATGCAATTTGTAAATGAAGGTGTTTATTATTAAAGGTGAAAAAAAATCCAAACCATCATGGCCCTGTGTGAAAAAGTGATTGCCCCCCTTACTATAACTGTGGTTGTCCACACCTGAGTTCAATTTCTCTAGCCACACCCAGGCCTGATTATTGCCACACCTGTTCACAATCAAGGCATCACTTAAATAGGAGCTGCTTGACACAGTAAGGTCCACCAGAAGATCCTTAAAAGCTACACATCATGCCGAGACCCAAAGAAATTCAGGAACAATTGAGAAAGAAAGTAATTGAGATCTATCAGTCTGGAAAGGGTTA
>JAFFST010047158.1:136661-148883 GCA_022414735.1 Noturus placidus | reverse complement strand
GATCCCATGCCAAAGTGTCCTTGGGCAAGACACTGAACCCTAAGTTGCCCCCGATGGCGAGCTAGCACCTTGCATGCAGCTCTGCTACCATTGGTGTGTGAGTGTGCTCTCATTAGTAAGTCGCTTGTAAATGTAAAAATGATATTTCTGTAAAGCTGCTTTGAGACAATGTACCATTGTAAAAAGCGCTATACAAATTGATAAAATTACATATATGTATATATATATATATATATATATAGGAACATGCATATATATGTTCCTAAGAATGTAGTGGGAGAACAAGCCCATATCATAATACTCTCACTCATGTACTTCAATGTGGGTATGGTGGTGTTCTTGGGCTCATACGTGCAGCCCTTCTTTCTCCAATTATGACAAGCTGAATTTTTGCCAAATAATTCTATTCTTTATTTCCAAAAGAGTTCTGGTTTGTCTAAATGCTCATGTGCAAATTTATAGACTTGGAACTTCTTTTCTTTTCCCTGAGGAGTAGGAATGGAGATGTGCAGTTCACTGCGTATTGTTCTCTGTGTAACTGTTTTTCCTGCTGCTTTCGTGTCATCTTTCAACTCTTTTTGAGAGACTTTTGGCTTCTCTGTTACCTTCCTTATCATTAGTTTGAGAGCACTGTGAAATCTTACATGGCGCATCTGTCCAGGGATGATTAGTTGTGATCCAAGGGATTGGTTAAACGTTAGGGGTGGTCATAATTTCTTTGGGAATGAGCATGAGTGTTAAAAAAAACAACAACAACAAAAAACAATGTGGAGAACAGTGTAGAGTTTTGCATGGCCTCCTCATGTCAACTTCAGGTCCACGAAAATCTTCTTTTAATACTTTTCTTTGAAAACTTTCAAGATTAAACTTACCAGACTCATGTTAAACTGCAGTTCTTGCCTGGATTCCCACTGAAGCTAAACAGGGTTAAGTGTGGCCAGTACCTGGATGGGAGACCTCCTGGGGTAAAGCTAAGGTTGATGCTGGAAGTGGTATTAGGGAGCTAGCAGCGGGTGCTCACCATGTGGTCTGTGTGAGGCCAAATGTCGCTGTCACTATAGTGTAAACACAGCACGGTCTTTTAGATGAGATTAAACTGAGGTCCTGACTCTCTGTGGTCATTAAAAATCCCAGGACACTTCTCCTAAAGAGTAGGTGTATACCCAGTGTTCTGGAGAAAATCCCACACTGGCCCTTATCTATAATGACCTCCTAATAATCTCCATCCATGAACTGGCTACATCATTCTCTCCTTCACCAATAGCTGGTGTGTGGTGAGTTTTCTGACGCACTATGGCTGCATCATCCATGTGGATGTGACACACTGGTGGTGGTTGAGATTTCCCCCCATACAATGTAAAGCACGTTGAGTGTATAGAAAAGAACTATATAAAATGTAACTGTAAATAAACTTGGTGCGGAGAATGCCATGGATACTGATAGACAATCTTTTTCTTTTAATGGCAGTAGTAATTTATACTCTACATTTGTAATTGCATACATCTGAGATTTCTGACCGAAAAGAAAGCTATAAGGCCAGTTATATTTATAGACATAGTAGAAAAAAAGGTTTTTCCTTTTAAAATCGTGTCCTTTTAATGCAACACAGATGTTATTTACAGCAGCAGTACAGTTATTTTTTAAATAATTGAACTAAAAGAAAGACTGACCTGTAAGAAACGGATGAGGTAGCAGAGAACCAGTTTGTTGATGTGAGGAAGGTTATGGATGACACTGACAGCAGCTTCAGGACTGTCATAGTTAGAGATGCATTCTTCATAATACTCGTGAGGAATTACTGGATCCTCCAATTCCCTGTACCACAGCTTCAACAATGATGCTAATGAGAAAGATAGAGGAAGGACGATTTTTTGTTTGTTTGTTAACAATTAAGTTTGTTCATTGAATTAAAAAAAGGTCAGAAGTGATACTATGTAAGGTAATGTTACTATACATACAGTGAGGGGATATAAGTATTTGGACACCACAATTCTCCAAGCTTGCAAGGGTCATTCTGATGGAGATTGGCTAGGCCATGCAAGCCCTTTCTTGAGCTATTTTGGCTGTTGTCTTGTTGAAACATCCATCTTCTCCCCAGATTCAGCCTCTTGGCTGATGAGATTAAATCCTCCTCTAATACATTCCTCTATTCACATTTCATTTGTTGATACAGTGCCTTGCGAAAGTATTCGGCCCCTTTGAACTATTCGACCTTTTGCCACCTTTTTGTGGATTCTATTTATGAACATTAGACATTTAGGTCAACATTGGATCATTCAGAGATCCTCACTGAACTTCCGGAGAGAGTTTGCTGCACTGAAAGTAAAGGGGCTGAATAATTTTGCACGCCCAATTTTTCAGTTTTTTATTTGTTGAAAAAGTTTGAAATATCCAATAAATTTCGTTCCACTTCATGATTGTGTCCCACCTGTTGTTGATTCTTCACAAAAAATTACAGTTTTATATCTTTTGAGGCCTGAAACGTGGCTAAAGGTCGAACAGTTCAAGGGGCCGAATACTTTCGCAAGGCATTGTACTTAATACACCAGTACAGTTTGCAGAGAAGCAGTTCCGTATCATGATACTACCATCACCGTGTTTCACTGTGGGTATAGTGTTCTTACGCACAACCCTACGTTCTCATAAAATGATGAGCTGAATTATTGATTTTTAATGAGTTCTTTTTTTTTCGTTTCAACTGACCGAATAATTGTTGATTCTGCTGCTTTCAGGTCATCCTGCAACTCTTTTTGAGTGACCGCTGGCTTCTTTCTTAACTTTCTTATCATCAGTCTGAGAGCGTGTTGTGAAATCTTGCGTAGCGCACCTGTTAGTCGTGGTTCGATGAATTGTGCACCTGAATATTATCAAACCAATTGTACTGACGGAGTTGTTGCAATCTTTGCTATTGCTATTTATTCTTTGTGGCATGCTGCTGTATGATACATTCATCTCCAATAAGAAATAAATAACTATAAAAAATATATAAATTGTAGTGTATTGAGTTGTATGTAAACTCAGGAATGAGGACTGTTTGGCCACTCTAGAGATGAACTCTGGGTTAGTATTTGGTTGGCCAGTTCATTGTCCAATGAACTGTCATTGTTACGGTTGCGCAGGAAACCCAAAGAAGAACTGCCTAGCGTAGTATCAAAAACACAACATAGATTGTATATTATATTAATATATGTACATTAAAATAAACTAGCAAAACATGAATAGAAAATTCAACTCCGTTTAAGCCTAAGCGTTACTTTCTTCATGTTCTGTAGACGTAGAGAGGGTTTGTTTCTTCTCTTCCTATAATGCACTTAGAGATTGGGCTATTTATATTCTCTGGGAAATAGAGCACTGCAATTGCCCAAGGCTAAAAGCGTGTGTGTGTGTGTGTGTGTGTGTGTGTGTGTGCCAAACTCTGTGTATATAAGAGTAGGTTTTTGTACTTGGTGGTTAAATAGACAGACAGTTATTTTCCTTCTATGATGGATGCTGCTGTATAATAGCAATATAAAAACAATGAATAACTATCATTTCACTTCGTGCGTTATTTTTAATTATTATTATTATTATTATTATTATTATTATTATTATTATTATTATTATTTTGCTTTAACGATAACCTGTTGATTTCTCACTTAACATTTGAGAATATATCAGAATATACCTGGAATGTGTGGGTCCTCCAAGCCGGTTGGTATTTTCCACTGATCCACTTGCAACTTCAGTGCATTTACCTCATCTATATCTCCAGGCACCCTGCCAGACACATATCCACAAACACTTTGTAACTACAAGCTTTTGTAGCATTTTTGTAGTCTATGTAGTCCAAGATAGTACAATGCTATATATTTTCATTCATTCATCTTGAGTAAAAGCTTTATCTTGCTCAGGGTTGCGATGGATCCGGAGACTATCAGCTATATTTTATTCCTTCTGTATTAGTGTTCAAGAGAACCAAGCAATTATAAACGACAAATTCCAGTGAGCTGTCGTGTCACAGCAAACCAGTGACTACATTTCCCATCTTGCACTGCAGCCTACAAACATGGCCGCCATGGACTGCAATTCTCAGAACACTTATTCATTCTAATCACCCACACCTGCATCCAATCTTACCCACTCACTCCATAGTATAAAGAGACTGTTTTCTAACAATGTCTTTGCGAAATATTAGTGTTAGCATTGTACCAAGCAATTATACCCTGTTCCTTGTTTTGTTTCATGGTTCTTGATCTTGATCTTGTTCTCGTTCTCAATTCCAGCCTTGCTTATACCTGTTTATGCCCTGTTTGCCAATAACCAGATGCTTTGCCTGTTTCTTGACCTCGCTATTGTCTTGTGTTTTGGATTTGTCTGCCCGTCTCTCTTTCGTTAAACTCTTATCTGCACTTGCATCTGTCCTAGTGTCCTTTATATTTATTATGCGACATGAGCCTTTAAAGAAATTAAAGACTAACATACAACAAGCTAAAAACAGGAAAAACAAGTTTGCAGAATATATTTGGCATGTTGAACTAAAGAGTGTACCAAAGAGAATTTAAAAGCATATAGTGGCCATGCCAAGTATTGATGTGATTGATTGAAGTTTTTTATTGTGTATATATTATGTTTGCTATATTTTCGATGTATCTTTGCCATACAGAATTCTTTCCATACAGAAGTGATGCTGAGTGATGATTAGTGTTGTAATGTTTCGTTGGTAATAAAAACTAGCTTAAATCATAAAACATTTCATAGTACAAAAGGAATGTACAGATTGTTTGTTCATTCATTCACTGGTAAATGGTTTGCACTTATATAGTGCTTTTTTTTTAACCTTAGCAGTTCCAAAGCACATTACACTGTGACTCATTCACCCATTCACACACACACTCGCACACCAATGGTAGCAGAGCTGCCATGCAAGGTGCTAACTAGCCATCGAGACTAACTTGGGGTTCAGTGGCTTTCCCAAGGACACTTCGGTATGTGGAGTCATGCGGCCCGGGATTCAAACCGCCAACCCTACGATTAGTGGACAAGCCGCTCTACCACCTGAGCCACAGTCACCCATTCGTTCATTCCATGACCAGTTAGTGCCACGTTGTTTTTAGATTATGTATGATGGTTTTGTATGGTATGTATCATGATCTTCACATCTCACCTGAAGATACCTTCAGTTTGGTCTCCGTTTAAGCCCAATACTTCCTCTGACAGACGGGTCTGTACCCATGGCAGCTGTCGGTCAGGGTAGCGCTCCTTCTGCATTGCCATCACTTCTTCCAGAGAAGAGCCAAACATAGAGGGGTTAAAGATGGCATTCCGAGCATAAGCTACCTCCTCGATACAAGGCTTTTTCAAACCCTGCATAGGATGGATAGATAGATAGGTAGATAAATAGATAGAGAAAGAGGACTTCTTAGTACTGCCTCCTGAGAACCCATACTGGCATTTCATAATGGGCAGCTGGCATAAATACACAAGGCATATAAACTGCTCATGCATACTCTGGCCTAGATGCACACATACACTCATATGCATGTATAGGATGTATAGAAATCCACATACACCCAATATACATATACACTGTATGTCCAACGGTATATGGACGTCTGACCATGACCCTTATTTTGCCACAATTTGGAGGCATTGATTGTCTAGATGTATGCTTTAACATTACGAGTTCCCTTCATTGGAACTAAGTAGCCCAAACCTGTTCCAGTATAACAATGCTCTTGTGCATGCAGACATGGTTTGCCAAGGTTGGAGTGGAGGAACTCGAGTGGCCTGGACAGAGCCCTGACCTCAACCCCAATGGACACTGTTGTCTTTTACACAAGAATAATGCTTCAGTCATATGCAAAAAGTGAGGGGAAAGATACATTTGGAGACAAGATCTTCACAGTAGATGAATTTTATTTGCAGAAAGTTCTTCAGATGGAGAAATATGGGTGTGTAGTCGGAGTTCTGTTTCGGACTTGTCAAGCAAATGGTCTTTATTCATGTCTAAATAAATTCGAATAAATAGGTTCGAGTGGAAGAACTCGAGAACCCTGATCTCAACCCCACTCGCCTGACCTCACTAATGCTCTTGTGGCTGAAGGAACACAAATCCTCACAGCCACACTACAAATTCTATTGGAAAGCCTTCCCAGCAAAGTGGAGGTTATTATAACAGCATATGTGGGACCAACTCCATAATAATGCCTTTGGAATGGAATGTTCAACAAGTACATATGGTGGTCATGATCAGGACTCCACATACTTTTAGTCATATAGTGTATATTTTTATATGAACCAAAGTAATGGACCACAAATGAGATAAGAGGCACCCAATACATGAAATAAACATTGCTGTTTCGTAGCTTTTTCTTCCTGTCCCTTAGGACATCAGTACGATAGGATCTGGAAAAAAATCATTTTTGAGACATTCTCCTTTTAATTTTTACAGATCAATACTTCCAGGAAAACGATCAAACATTTTCTGCTGATTCATAAAAACATCAACAAATGGAATAAAATCGTAGCTATGATGCTATTTTATTGGGCCGTTAGCTCTCAAGCACTATTGAAGGTAAAGAGACATGCTAAAGATAAATAAATAAATACAGTTGCAAAGGAAAAAGTAGAAAGAATTGAAGGCACCAACCTTTTTCGCGCCAGTCAACGCAGCTTTCTGTAATTTGCGGTAACAATACTTCGCATAGCTGCTGACAGCCACTCCTATAGATACATGCATACACACAAATACTGGTTATTATGGCAAAAAAATGAGACGTTATGGCTTTTTTTGCTAAATCAAAATATTTTGATCAACATCTTTATTAAGTGTGCATAAGTATGTGTCTGGGTCCTACCTTTGGTGTCATTCAGTGGGTCAATGTGCCTGTAAATGTAACCTTCCAGGTAGTTGTGGAAGCGCGGTGTAGGAGGAAAGAAGGCCAGACAGATAGCCATGAGCTCCCAGCCCCTCTGTAAGCTATCATAACGGAAGTTCTCGGTGGTCTGCCGACATAGCTGAATGTAAAGCTCGTCACGGAGGCCTTGATTGCTCCAGCCACGCACTGCAATCTCCAGAGCCACAACCAGAGGCTCACCCTTGCCTCTCCTGTCCCCCATGTAGGTCTGGATGTGCTTGAAGAGCTCCACGGCTTCACGCTTGACTGTACGGTCCATTGTGTGGATCATGGGCTTTTTGATGGGCTCGCTGCTCCAGGCCAGCATGTTTGCAATAGACACCTTTCTTCTGAACAGACCCTGACAGATGGAGATAGGATAAGATTAGTGTGTAGATATTAGGCACATGACAATGGCATGGTAATTCAGTCAGCGATATCATGTTGATGGCTTTACATACAATGCTACCTTCCAATTAGTCCAAATAAGAAAAAATCCTCATGCAACCTTTCAGCTTTTATTATTATGATTTATTTATTTATTTATTTATTTTAAATCTCAGGCACACCCTCTGTCCCGAAGAACTACATTTTCTGCATTGACTGCTGTAATATATAATATAATCACATGTATGGAGAGCAAGTACCTGTGTGTGTTTGCTGAAGTGCTTAGATGCCCAGTTCTCAATGTCAGTCTCTGAAGAGGGCTTTCGCAGGGAGAATTCTGGAAATACACCACAACTGGCACTGGGCATCATATTCCGAGCGTTCCGACTCGCCTCAAACTGTGAGCATGCACCAAGATCTTCCGACTGAGAGAGAGTGAGAGAGAGAGAGAGAGATAACGCAGTTATAAACAGCATTATAAAGAAATGCAGTGCAAGGTGTGTCTGAACCTCAATCTGCAGCAAGACGCAGAAGAGAGAGTGAAAGAAAGAGACAGTGGAGGCGGTGGAGAGGGAGCTCAACAAGAGGCAGCCTCAGGGCTGAAGCAGGTCAAAGCCTGAGTTTTTAAAATAAGTGATAAAAAAAAGCATTCTGGAGCAACGATTTATCCCTCATCGCATTCAGATTGAAAGTCTATGAAACAATGATATTCCTCTGCATACAGCTCTATATGTTAAATAATGGCTGAGGCTTCATTGTGAATGCTTTAGCATATATATTTTTTGCAATAATTCCTGTTGGCAGCAAATAGTAGCAGACATACTGTAGACTACACAGAACTTTACATTTCAAAACAACATATAAAGCAGGAAAATCTCTTAAATGCACCCTGAACTGTTTTGCTTCCTTAATTCTTTTGAATTTTGTGAACATACCATTCATGAACCTGATGTTTATAAGGTTTGTACTTTGTACTTTCACCAGCGACCACCAGAGTGCACCATCACTGGACTTCTGAGCAGTATGCAAACCCACGTAAACCTATCTTGCCTGCTCACTCTTTAAACAGCTTGTGTGATATGTTTCTTTGTGAAGTCTTTCTACAGTTTCTGAAGCGTATTTCTGAGTCATTTCTTTTTTGTCTGAGCTGTTGTTGTGAACTTGCTTTGCCCTTTTTATTCCTGGCCTTGGATTTGTCAACTCCTTTTTTATCTGGAAATGACTAGAATCTGAGTCAGACTAACCTCTGATATGTCTGTCTACTCCTTAATAAACTCTGGCTCTATCCCTGTTTCTCTGAATTCATTACAGAAGTATTTTCCACAATATGTCCCTAGATATAGCAAGGACGTTCTGGTGCAACAGTGAGGAAATTTTTACAGTCGCTATCGTCAACAGAGCGATGATGTTTACATTGTGGTTAATGTTGTCATCTCTTACATGGTTCCGCCTGCTGCTAACCCCACATTTAATAAATAATTATCAGCCGAGTCAGCTTAAACTCTAATGTGTCTGGTTGCTCCTTAATAAACACTGCATTTAGAACTATTCCTTTTATTGGACATTCATTATTACAATCTGATATTTTAAAAATGAGTTCAGGTATGTTTTCAGGAATATAATTCATTTAGGCTTCAATAATCCATACATCCAACCATCCATTTTCTATACCGCTTATCTTACAGGGTCGCAGGGTATCTGGAGCCTATCCCAGGGAGCATGGGGCACAAGGCGGGGTACACCCTGGACAGGGTGCCAATCCAACGCAGGGCACAATCACATTCTCACACCCATTCATACACAATGGACACTTTGGACATGCCAATCAACCTACCATGCATGTCTTTGGACTGGGGAAGGAAACCGGAGTACCCGGAAGAGTACCCCTGCAGGACGGGGAGAACATACAAACTCCACACACACAGGGCCATGACCAAAATCAAACCCCCAACCCTGGAGGTATTTTTTTTTTAATTAATTAATTTATCAATTTGTATAGCGCTTTTTACAATGGTACATTGTCTCAAAGCAGCTTTACAGAAATATCATTTTTACATTTACAAGTGATTTACTAATGAGAGCACATTCACACACCAATGGTAGCAGAGCTGCCATGCAAGGTGCTAGCTTGCCATTGGGGGCAACTTAGGGTTCAGTGTCTTGCCCAAGGACACTTCGGCATGGGATCACCCGGGCCGGGATTCGAACCGCCAACCTCACGGTTAGTGGATTAGTGGACAACCCGCTCTACCGACTGAGACACAGCCGCCCCAGGTATGAGGCGAATGTGCTAACCACTAAGCCACCGTGCGCCCCAGCTTCAATAATAAAAGTAGGTAGCAACGGATTTCATTAATGGTTAGTTTGACTATGTTATTAAGCGTGCTGTGCCATGCAACATCACTTCTCTGAGACTAAAAATGCATTTGATGGAAATGGCAAGTCACCACGGAGAAAACAAAAGAATCAAATCGTCTAAAGTATGGGAACTCTTTACATTACACTACACTATTGATCTCATGACAGCGAAAAAGTCCCTGGTTGAACCATGCTTATTAATCAACATTCTTTTAAATTCCTTCGAATACACATTATTATGGTCTCCCCATAATATATGAAATACAGCTGATTCTACACACATCTGTTCAAATGGCAGGTTTTTGTGATGTAAATTGTTTTTTAACTAGGTTAAAGCTTAGTTAAATCTTTTTCACCATAATTGAAATTGCAACATATAAATATGAAGTGACAAAACACCCAGACATGTTTTTTTTGGGGGAAAAACAAAAACCTCCAATACCCAGCTTGCATAAGAGCGCACACTCTTTTATAATTAGGAATGTGGCAGTGCTCAGAATCAACCAATCACATTCAAACTCAAGGTAAATATTAATCAGTATACATCTCCCATCAATTACAGTGACTGATTAACTGCAAATAAAGCTGTTCCTACAGGATTATAGGAGTTTACAAGGCAGGTACGAGATCTCATTGTTGAAAATTATAAATCAAGAGAGGGTTACTATAAAAATGTTTTCCAAGGCATTTGATATATTATGGAACATTGTAAAGACAATAATCAACAAGTAAGAACAGAACATCCCTCTAAAATTGATGAGAAGATCAGGAGAAAACTGGTCAGGGAGGCTGTCAAGAGAACTTCAGCAACATTAAAAGAACTGCAACTATTACTGTGACTGTCTACTACTCCCTATAGGTGACAACAATCTCCTGAATTCTTCATATCTCTGTACTATGGGACACGGAGACAAGACGGAAGCCTTTTATATCCCCTGTGTGTCCTTTTTATTGGAATTTTAATATTTCACCCTCGTTTGCTCTCATAAATCTATTTTAAACTAGGTACACAAAATAGTTACACTCAGGACCAAGGGTGTAACCATGGTATGGACGAACTCGGTGGGAGGATATTCAAGTGAATGTAACGTTAATGGTCAAAAACTGGAAGTGACTTTAGCCTAGCCTACATCGTGGGTGTGCAAATATCAACTGTTAATTGATGTTCTTAAGAACAAACCAAGCCATGGTGTGATGTCTTCTATACTAAGCTAAGGTCACCTACTATTTAGGTATCTAGTTACTTAGTGTCTGAATAAAAGCTCGTATGTTCTGCTGCACTTTTCTATGCTCGGATGCTGTCTCCATTTCTTACAGACTGAGCTGATAAAATATATCAACAAACTTGCGTTGATTCTGGGCACAACCAAGTGTACAATTGGAGGGTGGACACACCTATTTTCCTTATCATACAGAAATATACTTAAAAGGAATAGACATAAATAAATAGAACAGATGAAGAAAAGACAGATCTGTTGGCAGGGTTCATTAAATGGGGACATATAGAAAATATTTTGTACTGTATATTGGGGGGACAGATTGGTATTTCCTCAACATTGGGGGGGCCACGACCCTCCCAAAGAAAACGTGGTTACGCCCATGCTCAGGACCTTAAGGACAAAAATGTCCCCATTGAAGCCCCTTCAAATTGAAATATTTAATCCCGTGACGTTTAAGAATAAAATCATACATTCTGTGTGAATAGGATTTTATTTTGTTTCAAAACATTGGATTTTTATAAAATGTTCTGTAATGTGTAGTATTTTATCATGTTTAGCCTCATGGGGAAAAAAACATGCTTTTCCTTTTTTCTGATTCTGATGTATTATAGAGCACTGCGGACCAGCTGAATAAATGATGCAGCTATAATTGTCTGGGTGCGTTGGTGGTTTGTATGTGTGTACTGAAAATGTTGTGTGTGTGTGTGTGTGTGTGTGTGTGTGTGTGTGTGTGTGTGTGAACAATTTGTAAGAAATTACATTGTGCTGGAAATCACAAATCCCTGAGCTTTGAAGGTTCCTGAGCTTTGAAGATTTTTTGCATTATGTAAAGAAACATCTGTGGCATTATGCAAACAAATCAGCATTTAAAGGGTTACAATTCTGAGAATGATTGAATAAATGTTTGGTAATTATGATTAGAACTGATGCTGGTAAAAATAACAAAATCGCTAAATAAATAAACAATACATAAAAATAGGTTCTAACATGATTTAACTTAGTTTCATTTCTTTTATATCAAAAAAACCTGCCATTTTAACAGGGGTGTGTAGACTTTTTTTTTTAATCTCCACTGTAAATAATCACACATAAACGTACTACAAACGTAACCTAATTTCAGGCCCACGAGGGTATGCCAACTCATTACTTACCACCAAACAAGTCAAGTACGTTTGATTAGCGCATTTAAGCATGAATGCATGGACAGACAATGCACAAATAGTGTAGTATGATATTGTGGACACTCTAAATGTACGTATATGTGAATATGTGCAAGTTTCTAAGAGAGAAGACATGCTAATGTCAATGTCTGAAGTAAGTAAGTAAGTAAGTAAGTAAGTAAAATTTATTTATATAGCACATTTCATACAGCAAAGCTGACC
>JAFFST010047158.1:124964-132464 GCA_022414735.1 Noturus placidus | reverse complement strand
GGGTGTTACTAGATGAGCGTCTGGAGCGTGGAGAAGAGCTGGAGTATCCGTTACCCTGTGACAGGAAACTGGGCTCCCTGTCGGATACTTTAATCAACATCCTGTCCTTACTTGTCGTCCCCCATCTGAAACTGTTAAATAAGGAGAGACAAAGACATTTCCACAATTACATCATTTACTTATGACACAACATATGCTGAAAAGTATGTGGACACCTGAACATCACACGCATACGTTGGTACACCTGAACATCACACGCATACGTTGGTACAAAGTTGGATGCACATAATTGTCTACGATGTTTTTCTATGTTGAAGCATTACAATTTCCCTTCACTGGAACAAAGAGGAAGAACCAAACATGTTCCAGCCTGACAATACGCCTGTACACACAGCGACATGGTTTGGTAAAGTTAGTAAAGAAGAACTCGCGTGTCCTGCACAGAGCCCTGACCTCATCCCTGGACAACTTTGAGATGAACTGGAACGCCGACTACACCCCAGACCCCCTCGCCTGACATCAGTGTCTGATCTCACTAATGCTCTTATGGCTCAATGAGCACAAATCCCCACAGCCACATCCCAAAATCTAGTGGAATGCCTTCTCAGAAGAGTGGAGGTTATTATAACAGTAAAGGTGGACTACATCTGGAATGGGTTGTTCAACAAGCACATAAGGGGTGTGATTGATCAGGTGTCCACAATCTTCTGGCCATATAGTGTAACAATGATATTATATTCTAGATTTACAAGCTTACTTTAATCAAAGATTTGTGTTATGTTGCTTTTAGCACAATTTCATTTTATAGGCTAATTTATAAAAGTCACCGATAGCTAGGAACTTTAAAAACTAAACAGATAAATAAATAAATAAAAGACATAATGGCACTTTTCATCTGGGTCTGATTTATAAACTGTCCTAGCACACCCAGATTCACCCTCATATACATCTAATGTACACAAAACACCATAACTTATACAAGTGTATTGATATTAGATCTGAGCAAGTGGGGAAAAATACTTTTTAATGATCCCGAGGTTGGTGCAAATAATGATGTTCTTTTCAGAAGCCACAAAAAAGCTTGAGAAATGAAACCAACTGAAGTGTTAACACACTTTCAACAGAGCAAGGGATGGCTCAGTAGGTTTGTCCTTTGCGATAGTTTGTTTTTACTGAAACGAACGGGATCATGTAGATGAATATAGACAATGAAGTGTACTGTTTTTTTTTAAATATGTTATAGAATTAAAAGTACTTATAAAATGATACGTTTAGAAGGCACTGTTTATGGCTATTCATTATAATACCTGAATAAGCCAAATTAACCGCAAGCTTCATTTCTAAATACTTACAAAGGAAAAAAAAGGCAAATCGCTTATTTAAGGTACATAAAATACTTGAAAGAAATGGATTGGAATAAACGATATAAAACCATGTCTGTCTTTTTCTGAGTTGATATGAATTGAGGTAATCATTTGTGTGATGCACTTCTCCGAGCTGCCTGCCTGTCAAATAAAACCACGCATCCAGGTCAGAGCTTCATGGTGGCTCTTGTACTTGAATGCACTAATTTCTCAACTGTAGAATTAACAAGCTTATAAAGCTGCACAGCTGAGACGTTTACCCATTACCAATTAGAAATTACATGACTCAAACAAAACCCAATATCTATAGCTGTTTTAGTACAGGGCTTCCTTGTGTGCAATTGTGATTATTCATGTTGTTTAATTTTTACTGTTATTACAGTACTTATATTAGCTCTACTTGTCTTGCTATAATGATTGGTTCTGATTTTAATCATTTAATTACACGTTAAGCATTTTTCTGGTTGTTCAAATGTTACTTTCAAGTTTACACACACTCTGAGTAGACTGTTCCTGGACATTTGTGTATGTTAATTTTACCATATTCAACTTTGATGAATCCCGGCCATTGTCTATACAAATCCAAGAGTTCTTGCCAGGGATTAAAGTGTATAGAACAGGCCTTTGCCTCTTGGTATTAAAGTAAAGCAGTGAAACAGTAGTCTAAAATCAATTCAACACTTTCTTACAGCCTGAGAACTCCCCATGACCAGACCTGCTGACACAGCCAAGACTGTGTTAGTGTGTGTGTGTGTGTGTGTGTGTTTCATTTAGAAGTTGGGCAGCTCATCTCTCATGCACGCTCTCTCTCTTTCTAATTACATTTTTTTTTCCTCAAGAAAGAACCTCCTAGAAAGGGTCCACTGTTACACTCTGGTCATAAATAATTCATGGTATCTGAGCTGCTAATCAATTTACACATTCTTTCTCCCTCAGTCTCGCGCTATCCTGTCACCCACAATCCGCACCCCCGTCCTGTTGCCTGAATCTTTATAAAAAACATTGAAGCAAATAAAATTTCAAATCCACCAACTAAATTGCAGACTATGTGTAGTATATTTGTATCTGTACAGTGCACTCCACTAATATTGGTACCCTTGGTAAAGAATGCTGTGAAATATTGTCTTTATTGTTGAACCTTTTGATCTTTTGTTCAAAAACTTCACAAAAATACTCTGCTGTCATGGATATCAAACAACTGCGAACACAAGACAGGTTTATCAAGAAATAATCTTTGTTAAATATAGGTGTGCAACAATTATTGGCACAGCATGGATTGAAATGAGAAAAATTTATTTGAAGAATATTCCCGTTTATATATTTTTTAAAAATTTTGTACACCTGGGTGTCTAGGGACAGAAAATTGTTCAACCATGACTTCCTGTTTCACAGGGGTATAAATATGAGGTAACACATAGGCCAAATTTTCTTAGTCATTCATAACAATGGGTAAGACCAGGGAATATAGCTGTGATGTGCAGCAAAAGGTTGTTGAGCCATGGAAGTGGCTATAAGAAAATTGCACCAGCATTGAAAATGCCCATTACCACCATCTGAGCACTAATTAAGAATTTCCAATCAGCTGGAAATGTTATGACTCAACCTGGAATTGGATATTGTCTCAGCGCACTGTGAAGAGGACGGTTCGAGTGGGCAAAAAAATCTCCAAGGATCACAGCTGGAGAATTGCAGAAGTTAGTTGTGTCTTGGGGTCAGAAAGTCTCCAAAACTATAATCTGAAGTCGCCTACATCACTAAAATTTCAAGAAAAAAAGTTCCTTCGCTTGTGCTAAAACAAACTTAAGCTTCTTCAGTTTGCCAGACACTCCTGGAACTTCAAATGAGATCGAGTTCTATGTTCAGACAGCATTTAAACACCAGAGGTGGTTTTGGAGCACACAGAGAGGTAGCTATATGGAAAAGTTCCTCATGTCCACGGTTAAATATGGTGGTGGCTCTAATGTTTTGGTGCTGTTTTTCTGCCAGAGAACCTGGACATTTTGTTCGCATACACAGCATCATGGTCTCTATCAAATATCAACAGATATTAAATGAAAACCTGACTTCCTCTGACAGAAAGATTAAAATGGGCCGTGGTTGGATCTTCCAGCAGGACAATGATCCAAAATATACATCTAAATCAACACAAACATGGTTTACTGACCACAAAATCAAGGTCCTGCCATGACCATCCCAGTCCCCTGATCTGAACCCCATAGAAAACCTGTGAGGTGAACTGAAGAGGAGAGTCTATCAGCATGGATCTCGTAATGTGAAGGATCTGGAGAGATTCTGTATGGAGGAACGGTCTCAGATCCCTCACCATGTATTCTCCAACCTCATCAGGCATTATAGGAGAAGACTCAGAGCTGTTATCTTGGCAAAGGGAGGTAGCACAAAGTATTGACTAAAAGCGTGTCAATAATTGTTGCACACCTATATTTAACAAAGATATTTGTAATTGTTTGTTATCCATGAGAGCCGAGTATTTTTGTGAATTTTTTAAATAAAAGATCAAAAGGTTAAACAATAAAGACAGTTGCACACAGTGTTCTTTGCTCATATTTACCAAGAGTGCCAATATTATTGGAGGGCTCTATATGTATACATATCAAAATATGTTTTCATTTGGATTTAAGCTGCATATGGGCGTGGCCTGTATGGGAAGGTTTTTGTTTTAACACTGGAAACAGAAGTTATTTTTCATAGACAACAATAGCCATCTAATAATATTTTCAATGTATATACTGTTTCTTATTTCTGAACATTTTGGGCTACAGTCAAGTCTTTTTGGTGTCAGCAAAATTGCAACCCAAATAATCACACAAAAACATTTGCTCAAGCATAAGATGCATTTTTCTACTTTATATCAGTCTCTTCATAGGAACAAGTTAACAATTCTGATTTGCAGTATGAATCTGCAATACGTGGATAATATATGCAGAACCTGGCAACCCTCAAGTTACGCTGTGCACAGAGCTGCATATCGCTGTTGGTTTCTCCACTACTACATCGTGCCCATTCTTAAACAATCATCTTCCATCATCAATAAACTTTTATCAGAAAATCATGTGTGCATTATAATTAAATGCTTCTTAAACAACTCCAGAAACTGATATAAATCTCATCAAATATTATTAGATGGTTATTGTTGTCAAGAGTTTACATACCCTTGATTCTTAATACTGTGTGTTGTTACCTGGATGAACAACTGTTTTTATGTTTTGTGAGAGTTGCTCACGAGTCCTTATAGACACAAAATAATAATTTACACTGATCATCTTGGTCACAAGTTTTGCCCAAACGACTCTTAATATATCGTGTTGCCTTCTTATGCATCCGTGAATGTTTGCACCTGTTGTAATAGTCGTGTACGAGTCCCTCAGTCGTCCTCAGTGTGAAAAGATGGATCTCAACATCATATAACCGCAGTTGGAAAGGAGTCAAATATGCAGAAGAAAAGTAAAGGCTGTGCAGGACCTGGAGGATTTTTCTGAAGAACAGTGGGCAGTTTAACTGCTCAGGACAAACAAGGGACTCATGAAGAACTCTCACAAAATATAAACACAGTCACTGATCAGCCAGGAAACAACACACAGTATATAATCAAGGGTGTGTAAACTTTTGAACTGGTTCATTTTGTGTAGATTCAGTTAGCACTGAATCTTGTGGACTATATGTAAATATATGTTATGTGAAATAGCTTATTCAGGGCAGCACTAAATAAACAACAAAATGCTCTTTTTTTATGATCCCTCTTAATTATTTAAAAAAATTTTTTTGAACATTTAGCAAATTCTGCAATGTAAATTTGAGCACAACTGTATATACACATATACACACGTGGTGAGAGTCGCATTGATTTAAATAAGGCTACTAGTTTGCTTATATTTTAGGAAACGGAGCCAACTAGATTCATTACATAATATCGTGGGCAATCAAAATCAGTTACAATAAAAAATAATAACTGTAAAGAATAACTGACTTAAAATCTGTCAGTTTAAAAATTCACAGACAGTGCTGCCATTTCTCCCCAGTGTTTTCCAGTGTTTCTGAGGGGCAGAGTGGTAGTGGGCCATGTTCATGTTGGTTTAAATCCAAATACAGATACAATTATTTGATGCACTAAACATACAGGTACAGATAGTGTCAGATACAGGTAGTATTTGGGAAACGTCTCACTCCCTGACTGATAACAGATCTGTCGTCTATCTACTCATTTCAGCTAAACAAAGCAATTTTAAAAAGTATATGCCGAATAAAGTGTATACCGGTTTGAATTATTGTTCTTGAGTGTTTGATTTTAGGATTTAAAGAGTTGTCTGCTGTCGTTCGCTTTTCTCTCTTCTCTCTGTCTCACCTCTCTCCTTCCTCTCTGGGTGCCGTTTTATCCTCCTGCTCTTGTGACGATGTGGTGCTGACAGCACTGCGAGCAGGGCTGCTGTCAGCTGATCCACTGATCACCGAAGCAACAGGAAGCGGTGTGTCTGTGTTCTGCTTGAGTGTCTGGAGCTTGGCGAGGGGAATGATGTCGCATCCATGTGGGCGGTGCCAGACAGTGCTCTGGGTAGAGGCATTGTAATAGTAGAAGCGTGAGGTGTTGGAGTCGAACAGTTCCCACCACTGGTCTGGGCCGCTGCGCTTGATGTGCACACCAGCTGGCGCATCCCACACACATTCGCCCGTCAACAGGTTGGCGTACATGCGCTCACGTGTGCGAGGTTCAATGATCTCCACCCATTCCAACCTGAACACATCAAATCATAAGCCATGAAAAGCCCATTTCAAATTTTGTGATAATGGAACACACAAAAATAAGAGCCAGCTAAATTTAGTTCACTTTAAGATAAAGGATGGGGAAAAGGGGAGTGAGTCAGTAATGGGTTGATGATGTGATGCAGTCTATTTCTTTGAAATTTCTTGCCTTTTCAAATAAATTTTAATGCATAATAAGACAAAACATATCTAGTATATCTGTACAGTATGAACTCACATTACATTTTCTTTTTATACATTAGTTATCATTGATTACTTAGTTGAGTCAAAATATCATGTAGAGCGACCATTATCTAAGCATTAGTGCCATTTTGAAATTGCTCTTAAAAAATCTATTTTTCTTTTGGTATATTTGTTATTTAAAGCTCGTCCAAATAATTTTTTTGAGACTTTCAATTCAATAACAAAAGCTGACATCATTGAGCACCAACCACACCAAGGATCTGCAGAAACATCAGTGGAAAACAGTGGACATCTAATTATATCGATATTATTTTATATGTAAATCTATATTTTTATTACCAATTTTATAATAGACGTTGGTTGGATGAAGTCCTGTTTCGTGACCAAATATCATGTGGTGCAACCTGCATACATGCAGGTCTTAATTACAGTTTAATTGCGAATTGCATTTTTCAACACGTTTTCCGGCGACTTCAACTGATATTTAAAAGATATTTGTTTTACATTTTGTACAGGGTCATTAGAAATTCTATTAATTAAACAATTTTAACCTTTCCCCCCATCTAAGTAAAAAAGAATAAACCTGTGTGCCACAGGCAGTGAATTCATTTTGACATAAAGCATTAGCTGCACTGCTACACTGTTATGGACTGAATAGTGATGATATGTAAATGGGAGTCATAACTGTAAATAATTAAAGGGCTGTTTTTGCAGTTTTTTTGGATTGAGAGTGAAAGAATGTTTACCAGGACCTCAACCTCTTATTTAAAAAAACAAACAAAACAAACAAAAAACAAAAACAAAAATTTTTTTGTCATATACCATCCATCCATCCATCCATCCATCCATCTTCAACCGCTTACTCCTTTTCAGGGTCACGGGGAACCTGGAGCCTATCCCAGGAAGCATCGGGCACAAGGCGGGGTACACCCTGGACAGGGTGCCAGTCCATCGCAGGGCACAATCACATACACACTCACACACTCATTCATATACCATGCATTTAAAATTGGCTATTTAAAATATAATTTATGCTCCAATATTGTACATGACTGTTTTAGCTATCAGCAAAGAAAAGAGCTGGGAAAGATCTTCAAATGACCTGCTAAAGAATGACAGAAAGAAACACAGAGAGAAATGCTTGTGTGTGTGTGTGTGTATATATATATATATATAT